>PVIH01016435.1:0-37500 GCA_004025045.1 Sigmodon hispidus
GACCATAGGACTGTCTGCTCGCTGCCCAGGGAGGGGATGGGGAGTTGCAGAGAAGAAAAATGACCAGATGTGGTGGGAGGGGGAAGAGACCTTGAATAAGGATATACAGGGATGGAAAAAAAAATTCAGAGGGAAAGCTGAACACAAAGAAAATATATGTGTAGCAATCTTATTTGCATTTCCACCCTTGATAAGCCATGCTTATCCTCTGTATAGTTATTGTTAACTCTTCTGCATTTTTTAATTCTTTTTACTGTTTTTTTTGATAAATACAAAATAAAGAAGGAAAAAAAAATTTAAGTAATGTCTAAAAATAAAAAGGTATTCAAAATTGTTTTTTATCTACTTTTCCTTTTTAAGTATTATTAAGTTCTTTGATTTTGTTATTTTGAAAGCTGGAAACTAAACAATTAAAACCTGTGTCAAGCAAAAATAAAATGCTATCAATAAAAACAAAGCACAATACATTTTCAGTACTCTGAAAAATTGGTCAAAATGACAATTTTTCTTCTAAAATTATAAGTACTAAAGTAGCAATAACAACTTAGATGTGGTTAAATGTAATTTTTTTTAAAGTAGAGCTCCATACAACATGTTTCATTGTTTAAGATTATAGCCTCATGAAATATAAATATCAGTCAGAGTGATTATATGGAAGAAAATAAAATTTGGATTTTGTTGTGACTAAACACTATCACTATAGTTAAACACACACAAAAACAAAACAAAACACGACCTAGAATATGTAGCACAGTTTTATTTTTATGGTTGAGAGGTTGGTTGGGGGAAGTGTTTGTTACATTTTTCTTTTTGTTTGTTTAGAAAATTAGGCATAGCATGTGGAGAAAATAGAGTCCTTGATCCATGCCTTCTGGCTATAGCACTGACAAAGGCAAAAGACAGAAAGCTTTAAGCAACTTCCTCTGCAATGTCAGCCTGTATTGATTCACTCTGGGAGTCTTTATCCTCTCTGAAAAATAGATGGAGGAATAAGGTAGAGGAAAGCTGGGGGCACACAGGGAAGAGGTTAGGGAAGAAGAGCAACAGTGGGTTTATTTACTATATTTTAAATAAAAAAGAAAAAATACAAAATATGTATGGACCAGAGCTCACTGGTTGAGCTCAATAATCTGAAAAGAAAAGTAAGAGAAACTGTAGCAGAGAAGATACTTCATCTGATAAAACAGTAGTGGTACATTTGTGAGGGCATAAGTTTGAGTCCTCAGAAGATAGATGTAATTGTGTGCATCTATATAATCTAGTGTTGTTAAGGTAAGATTGCCGACAGACACAAAAGAATTTCTCAAAAGTTCAGGCCAGTTACTTTGGCATTTGCAGAAGTGAGTAAAAGAAGAGAAACTGTCTCAAAAAAGATGGCAATTAGGGACTGACAACCAAGACATATGAGCCAAAAACAAACACATACAAATATGCACACCATAGCACACTCTTGCATGGACTCACACACATAGTCATACACACACGGTACACAAACAGGTCCATACACTAGATAAAAAAGAGAAAAGAAGGTTGGAGTTGCTCGCAATTCTAGCCGTCCTAGCAATCAGGAGTTTGAGGCAGAAATGAGAACAGCTATGAGTGTGAGGCCAGCCTGTTCCACATAGGGAGTTCCAGAAAAGTCATGGGCACAGAAAAATTGCTATATTACAAAATTTCAATAAAAATAATTAAAAAACCAAAAAACTATGTCCCTTGGGGAGGGAAGTAGAAGAGATCTCCTGGGCAAACTAGAGGCAAGTAGGCATGGGAACATGAAGGAACAAGTTGAGTAGTAGATGGTGCCAGAGTACTGAAAGCACTTGAAATGTAGGGCTTTTGGGGGTCAGCTATAAATCTGCTGCAAGGGAAACTCCTAGGAATCTTCAAGGATGAGCTCAAATAAAACTCCTATTAATAGTGGATATGTAGACAAGTCTTCCAGTGAAGCGGCACAACCTTTGTTCTACATTCGGCTATGTCTATGGGATTTGCTGAAATAAAAGTGGCACAGAGTTTGTGAAAGTGGCCAACCAATGACTGGTCCAGCTTGAGGTCCATGCAATGGAAGTGAGCCCCCTTCTGACACTGCCTGAAGTGCTGAGACTCAGATGTTGGATGACACAGAGACTTAGGATAGAACCATAAAGGACTGGAAAAAAAAAATCTCAACATACTGATTCCTAACAATATTCTGCTTTACCCACAGATTGGTGACTTCTCCAACTGTCATTATAAAGGCTTTCTTCAATATTTTCTGCATTAATCATTGTAAATCTATTTAGACTGTTTATCTGGTCTTGATTTAGGTTATGCTATGTGGTACCAATTTAGAACATTGTCCACAACTTTTAGATTTTCCAATTTTGTGGTGTACAGATATTTGGAGTGACATAATGATTCTCTAAATTTTCTCAGTGTGTGTTGTTAGTTACCCTTACTTCTTTCTGAATTGGGTAATTTGAATATGCTCTCTCTGCCTTTTGCTTCATTCGCGTAAGGGTTTGTCTATCTTATTTTCTCAAAGTAAACATTCTTTGTTTCATTGATTCTTTGCATCATTTTGTTTGATTCTCTTTTATTGATTTCAGCAGAGTTTGATTACTTTCTGGTGTCTACTCCTCCAGTATAAACCTTCTTTTTTGTTCTAGCTCTTTAAGGTATGCTGCTAAGTTCTAGTGTGAGATTTCTCCAAAGTCTTTATGGAAGCACTTAGTGCTATTAATCTTTCTCTTATTACTGCTTTCATAGTATCTTATGAGTTTGGATATGATGGAAACTCATTTTCTTTAAATTTTAAGAAGCCTTCAATTTATATTTTTATTTCTTCTTTGACCCAGTACTAATTCAGTTGAGTGTTGATCAATTTCCATGAGTTTGAAGAATTTCTGTAGTTTATGGTTTGTTGAAGTCTAAGTTTAACCCATGGTAATCTGATAAGACATGAGACATCATTGCATTTTAATTTATGTGTTGAAATATCTTTGTGACCAAATATCTGGTCAATTTTAGAGTAAGTTCTATGCAATGCTAAGAAGAAGGCATATTCTGTTCTGTTTAGGTGATATTTTCTGTAAATGTCAATTAAGTCCATTTGAGTTGTAACATGTTATTTTCCTTCTTTCTCTGTTAAGTTTCTGTCTTGAAGACCTACACATTTCTGAGAACAGGATATTGGAGTTTCTCACTATTAATGTGTGAAATTAGATGTGTGATTCAAGGTTTAGTAATATTTCTTTTTCCAAGTGTGTGTGCACTTGTATTTTGAGCATAAATGCCCAGTAATGAGCCCTCATCTTCATGAAATGTTTTCTTTCAATGAATATAAAATATACTTCTCCATCTCGTTTGATTAATTTCAGTTTGAAGCCTATTTTGGTTGATATTATAATAGTTACACTGGCTTGCTTCTTTGCTTCATTTGATTGGAAAATCATTTCTGAACTCTCTACTCCAAGATAATATGTGTCTTTAAAGTTGAAGTGTGTTATTTAAATGTAGCAGTAGGATGAATTCTGTTTTGGTATCATTCTCTAAGTCTGTGTCTTCTTATTAACAAACTAAATCCAGTGATATAGAGATATATTAATGATCAATGATTGTTAATTCCTGTTACTTATTTTGGTTTTGGTGGCCATAGTGTGTGTATGTGTGTAGTGTTTCTCTCTCTCTCTCTCTCTCTCTCTCTCTCTCTCTCTCTCTCTCTCTCTCTCTCTCTCTCTGTGTGTGTGTATGTGCTTGGGATTTCTTTAGCTTTTGCTAGTTGTGATTATCTATTGCCTGTGTTTCTTGGGCACAGCTAACTTTCTTGTTTTGGAGTTGATTTTTTCTTTTTAGTGATTTTTGTAGGGCTGGATTTGTGGATAGATATTGTTTAAATCTGGTTTTGATATGAATTATCTTTTCTCTGTCTATGTCAATTGAAAGTCTTGCTGGCATCTGTCATGGTCTCTTACTGTCTCCAAATCTCTGTCATGGTCTCTTACTGTCTCCAAATCTCTGTCCAGGACTTTCTGGCTTTTAGACTCTCTATCAGTTACATTTCTGGCAGGTATGCCTTATATATTACTTGTTTTTTCTTTGCACTTCTCAATATACATTCTTTATTCTGTATATTTAATGCTTTTATTATTTTGTGGTTGGGGGCTTTTTTTGGTTTAGTTTGTTTTATGTTCTATAAACTTCTTGTACTTTTGTTAGTATGTTCTTTGTGTTGGGAAAGTTTATTTTCTAATATTTTGTTGAGTATGATTTCTGTGCTTTGTGTTGAGATTATTCTATTGCTAGTCTTGTTAAGTTTCTTCTTCCTTTGGTGTTTCAGATTTCCTGGATGTTTTGTATTAGGAATTTATTGGATTTAACATTTTCTGTGACCAATGAATCTATTCCCTATATTGTATCTTCAATGCCTGAAATTTCTTTTTCTATCTCTCATGTCCAGGTGGTTATACCTGCTTCTGTAGTTTCTGTTCGTTTAACCAGACTTTCCAGAATTCCCTCTGTTTGTATTTTTTATTGCTTCTAATGAAATTTTCAAGTCTTGAACAATTTTCTTCATCTTTTTCTTTTTATTGACTTCTTTTGCTTTCTTGAAGGGATTTGTTTATTTCCTCCAATTTTTGTTTGTCCTTTCCTCAATTTCTTTAAAGGAATTTTCCTTTACTTTTTAAGGGTCTCTATCACCTTCATAAAATTAATTTTAATGTTTGTTTCTTGTGCTTCAGCTAGTTTGGAATTTTCATATTTTGATGTTGTAGAATCACTGGGTTCTCATGATGCCATATTACCCTTTCTGTTGCTGAATGTGTCCTTACACTGGTATTTACTCATTTGTTCTTCCAACTGATATAAGTTCCACCTGTCCCTATGTAGTCTACAAGTGTTATGGGGGAGAGCTGGCCAAGGGGAGGATGACAAGGTTCAATGAGTTGGTCTGTGGAGTTGTATTTAAAAGGGACAGAATCCAGTGCATGGCAGTAGGGGTGGTGGTACAGCCTGGGGTTAAGTCTTGCTCTCTGTTGAGACTGAACCAAAGCTTTGGAATTCCACTAGAGTTGGGGAAAATGGCCCAGGTGCCTTACTGGTACTCAGATGAGAGGGAAATAGGCATGGAGTGTGCCTTGGGGATTAGAACCTGATCTTTGGAGCAGTTCATCTAAATCCTAGTCACTTCCATGTTCTTCCAAATGGTATGGGTTGTATATGTACTTTTGTCATTTGCTTGGGTTTTGGAGAGGGCTTGCCATGGGAAAATGACAAGGTTTGTGGGTTTGGGCGATTGAGTGGGTCTTGAAGGACCAGAATTTACTGGGTTGTTACAGTAGTGCACCCTGGAAGCAGGTCTCCTACTTGATTGCTGACAGATAGGGACTGCATTGTGAGAGATTTTGTATATTTTATGGTAATAAATTATAGATTATTAATTGTACACATTTCATGCATCCATGATATATGTTTTTCCCATTTGATATTTGTAAAATGCTTTTTTGTACTTTTTCAAATTATTGTAAATCTAAATGCAAAATTTATGTGAAACTGGATTTTGCATTTAAAATCCCAGTTGACAAGGTCAAATATATCATATGTGTGTGTATGTGTGTTTGTATGTGAACTTTATTTAGCCATAAATAAGAAACTCAGATAAATAATACAATTTGAATTAACTTTGAAAATATTATGCAAAGTATTATCTAGATTTGTGAGAACATATGAATATCATGGTTTCATACCTTTGATCACCACAGAGTAGTAAAATTCATAGAATAAAGGTAGATGCAAGGGTCTGTCAGGAAGAAAATAAAGAATTATTGCTTAATGAGTACAAAGTTTAAGTTTGGGAAATTAAAGATACGGAGGCATAACAATAGCTGTATTTAGTGTCATTGAAATGTACACTTAAATAGTTAAAATTACAATGTTTACATTAATGTTAAATGATTGTGTGATATATAATTTTAAAAAAGATGAAAGATTTGAGATATTAAAAATCTGCTAAAGTATGCATTATGTTTTCAATCTGCTTTATGTGTTAGATTAATATAATTCATTTTCTTCACTGTGATAAAATACCTTGAAGAATAATAACATGTTTATTTTGATACCTTCACAAATCAGTTACTTTTTTTGAGCTTTTCTTACTTGATTCCTGAAACTTTTCTCCAAAAACATTCTATATTTCTAATGTCTACAATGCCATACCAGGACTTTGTTCCCTATTGTGCTTAATTTTCACAGTTTCATATACAAGATATTTAGCATAATCCATGCAAAGAATCTAATGCACATTTCTTAGACTCATTATCTATCTGAAACAGAAATTATACCAAAAGGCAAAAATTGCAATGAAAGGAATTAATAACTAGATTATAAAAATAACTCCAGGGGCTGGAGAGATGGCTCAGAGGTTAAGAGCACTGACCTTCCAGAGGTCCTGAGTTCAATTCCCAGCAAAACCACATGGTGGCTCACAACCATCTATGATGAGGTCTGGCGCCCTCTTCTGTAAAACTGTATGCATAATAAATAAATAAATCAAAAAAAAAAATAAAATAAAAAAAAATAACTCCAAAATGTTAAGCATCTAAAGAAGATATTTCAAAAATGTTCAGTATTCTTAGTCATCAAGGTAATGGAAATTAAATCTGTTTGAAGTCCTGTCTTTCTCTAGTCAGATTGACTTTCATGAAAATAAAAACAACAAAACAAAAACAGTAAATGCTTCTAAGGAGGTGGGGGAAAGGCAACACTTATACACTGTTAGTGATGTTTTAAAATGTTTAAGATGCTATGGAAATCAATACCATGTTTTCTTAATATCTGGAATTATCGTATTACCTACCAGTATAATCTATGGGTACTTACACAAAGGATGTCAAGTCAACATATGAGAGATAATTGTACTCACAGATACTTGAACATCTATCTTTATCACTTAACTTTTCATAATCTCAAAAAGGGAACTAGCCTAGCAGTTTATCATTGGATGAACAAATCAACTGTAATGCATGCACATATGCAGATATTTTCAGTCCTAAATAAAAATCATGACATTTCTAGGAAGTCATTATATTAAGCAAAATAAGTTAATACCAAAACACAAATTTTTTTATTCATCTTCCTACACAGAATTTATATTCAATTTTCTATATATGTAAAAACAATGAGTTCTTCAAACTCTTGAAGACAATAAGATATTCAAAGACTACAAAATATCTTTGATAATGTGTTTAAGTTTCTCTACATCTATCTAGCTCTAATCAATATCTTGGTTCATAGATTATTCTCTTTTTACATATCATACTGAATTTATTATCATTGAGGAACCTAAGTAATAATATCATCTTTTGATGACTTTTGTCTTTGCTGGTATTTTTTTTTTTGTAGCACAGTGTTCTCAATCATTTTGATTCTTACCTTACATACTTATTAGTATATGCTTGCCTTTTACTTTATTTCAACTCCCTCTAAAAGTGAGAATTCACATTACACTTCTTCTCAGTGTATAAACCTTTTTTCTTTTAAGATACTTTGAAGGATCTAACATTTAAAATGAAGATCAATATTTGTCATAAATGTTAGAGCATTTGTAAAAGAGCAGACTGTACTTTAACAAATTTTATGAAAAGCTCTGAGGAAAAAATAATGTTATACTATCACTTAAAGTTTTCTTCTTTTTTTTTAATTGAGATAGGATATCACTTTGTAGCTCAAGCTGACTCAGAATTTAGTACATATTCCTGGCATGATATGAACCCATGTGAATTTTCAGCCTTAGCTTGCCAAGAGTTGGGATTACAGGTGTGAGGCACTGAACCTACTATGTCATTGTTGTTCACATTAAATATTATGAAAAGTAATAAAAAAAATGAACACACAAGACTCATACCATTATACTCCATGAAAAAGGAGGAATTACTTATATCCCTATTGCTATTACAAATATTTCTATGGATATATGAATAAAAGCAGTTTATTTTTAAAATTCGTATATTACTTTAATAATACTGTTATGATGCATTTTCCCTTTTTACAATATTCTCAATTGAGACCTGTGTCCAGAGGGCACTTCAGCTTCTGAGCCACCCACCCAGAGAATTTCTCTCTGAGGCTGGGATCACACCCATGGTTCTGACCTCACACTCCTGCTAGCAGACAAGTACTAGGACAAAGCTGGGAAGGCCTTCCCCAGCGATCCCTACAGACACATAGCAGAAGGAACCTCACAGCTGGGCCCGGACTCCAGGGTGAATTGCCTCATCATAGACAGACAGATGCCTTCAAAACACAGACCCCTGTCCAGAGCAGAGTCAGAGATTGTGAAGACCCTATGTTCAGAGCAGACAGGAGACACACAAGCCCTCTAGCCACAAATGACTAGGAGATGACTGATTGTAAAACACTGAAGCAATGGGCAGATGCCAGTGCAAGAATACATATAACTATATAAAGGACAACAAGGCAACATCAGAAGAAACTGGTGGTTCTACAACACCAAGACCTGAACAGAGCAATGAAGATAAAACAGAAGGAAACAATATCAACAACACCTTTATAAAGATTATAGAAGCCTTAAAAAGGATATAAAAATTTTATTAAAGAAATATAAAAAAAGAACAAAAAATGGAAGAGATGAACAAATCCTTGAAAGAAAACCAATAAAAGGAAAACCAACAAATGAAAGAAATATTCCAGGAACTAAAAATTGAAATAGAAGCAATAAAAAAGGTACAAAATTAGGCAAAAATTTATATCTGGAGTTCCCTTGTGCAAGTTCAGTCCTCAGTCCATATTAGCATAATTTCACAATTATCCTTCTCAGCCCATCTTTTTTCCTTGCTTCCAATTCTTAGAGAAGACCTCATGTTTACTAACGTTACTGGCATTAATAATGTCTCTGCTTGTTGGGATGTCCCCCTTTAATAGCAGTGCCTCTCCTGTGCCCTCCAATTCCTCCCTAGTGGATAGTCACCTGGAGTTTTCTCCCATCCCCGATGGATGTCTCCTTATTTCTTGCCCCAGGTCATTCAGTTTTTATTTTGCTCTTTAAATGCCTCCTCCTCACTGTGTAATGTGACTAGTCTACTCACTAGACATTTTGCTCCTGCAAGATTTTTCTTTTGGTGTAATGATACCTTTTGTAAACATTCGACTGTTCTCATTTCCTGAGAACTAGTTTGCCTACCTGTCACACTGGTGCCACAGTTAACACTTTGCATTCCTGCTAACTTCTTAGAGTGGGACAGCTAGACGCTATCACCAATACTGTCTAAGAGAGCAGTCTTTTTGCCACTTCAGGCTGGCATTTTAATCGCCTTCTTCCTGATGGCTGCTGGCTTAGCTGGAGGTACCTTAGGCCATTCCCTTGTAGCTACAGCTTGCTTGTCTCAACAGCTTCAGTTAGCCATAGAAGCTTTTGCAAAATCCCTATTCTCCCTTCAGAGACAGATAACATCCCTTGCTCTGGTAGCCCTACAGAACCCCCTAGCTCTTGATCTGTTAACAGCAGAGAAAGGCAGGACTTGTTTGTTTTTGAGAGAAGAGGGTTGTTGCTATGTTAATAAATCTGGGATGGTAGAGAGTCAAGTGGTTAAGCTTCAAAACTCAGTGTTGATCTTACAGAGATTTTCTGTAGCCACAGAAGATTGGTGAAAATCATCTGCATATATTCTGTTAATGCCTCTTGCAGGACCCTTAATCAGCATTTTGCTCCTTTAACACTGTGACCTCTGATTTTTGGCAAGCTCACATGCTTTATAAAATGACAAATTGCCTCCTTAGCCTCCAAACCCTTACAAATTTATTATTATAGCCTCAGTCTCACAGACCAAGTATGTGGAGAACACTCAGGCAATGAGATTCCTATGGGAATTGCATAGTACTCAGAGCTATGCAAGCATGCTTATGAGCTGCTTGGATACCAATGAGGGTACAAGGCAAAGCACTGCATGGAGAGGACCATGTATTCTGTCTCTGAGTCTCCTGAGGAACAAGTCTGATTTCATAGTGGTTTATGTCCAAAGGTATTAATAACCTAGATCCTCTACTCCTCAAAAAGACATCTGTTATGTAGAAAGGAAATTTCTTTCACCAAGCTGCAGAAGGTTCCCTCTGCTGTGCTAGAAAAGGCCTGGAGGATCAGGCCTCTGTTTCCCCCTCTTGGTTAACACCCACTAATATGATAGCTGTTTAATTCACCTCATAAAATAATTGTAAGGGAGGAAATGCCAGGAGCCAAAGCCCAGCTTAGCCCTTTTTCAGTTTATAAATTAGCTTCCACAGTTAGCCATTTATCTACAGTTATACCCTAGTTAGTCAGAAGAGTATACCCCCTATTGTTTTAAACTAGATCATGAATCTAGTCAGCTTCCTTTGATCCTCTCAGACCAACAGGTGATATTCTCCAGGCATTCAACTGAGAACAGATAGATTTCCATATCAATTCTACCCTGTCTGTTACCTCCCCCCTCAGGCTTGCTACCTTTTTTAATAATCTTCCCCTTCCTCTCAGCTATGTCTATTCTTCACATTCCAAGATTCTGTTTAAATACTGGCTAAAAAAAATAAAGTTCAGGGCTTGATCAAAGGTCTTTTGTCTTGCTCTTATTCTTCTGTGTTCCTGTGCCCCCATTTGTCTCACCCCCACTTTCAAGTCCACATTAAAGACTCTGCTGGTCAAGGCATCCTTTGATTCACTTAAGCATGGCTTATTTCCACAAAAGTTTAGATTTTCTCATGATTCTTTTACCTGATAATAGACACAGTTTCTGACACACTTTACTATGGCACCACTTACACTAGACAAGCAAAATTTACTTTGACGTTGAAAGGTAAAGGCAAATCCCAGAAGTCTCCTTCATGAATTTCTCAGACAGGTCTCTTTTTCTCAGCTGTTTGTTGGTCCTAACAATTCAAATACATTCTGTATAAATAAAACTAACTTTACAGCAACAAACTTCAAAGATACCTTCATCTCCGTCCAATACCAAGTGTGATCAAAACAGATTAGATTACAAATCTAATGCAATTGAAATAGCTGAAAATGAAAAATTGATAAAATTTTTTTATATGTAGAACATATAATATAGTATATAGATATACTTTAAGACAATTCTCCAAAAGCATGAACCAAGGAAAGTCTACCAGGTCCCATCAGTAGGTTCTATGTGGAAAACAATTTGGTCTGTTGTTTGTATGTTTTTTACTCTCAATTTCATTGTTACTTATGCTCAGTTGTAATTACCTCTTTCTAAATTTATTTGCAAATGACCATCACATATACTCTCTAAATCCTTTTGCACACTGTCCATTGGCCAGTTGGTAACTCCTTATTTGAGATACTGCATTAAACACTTTTGGATCATCAAGATAATGATTATTATTATTATTATTATTGCTAATAGTAGTAGTATTTGAAATACATATTTTTTGTCATTTCCCTCCCTTGCTCCTTTTTATTTAGTTGGATATTTTCTCTGTGGTCTCTGTTCTACTGCATGTGTTCATGTCCTGTTACAACTAAAAGTGAATTAACATTGGGTTGGTTTTACCTTTTGGTAAATGGTTGTGGCAAGTGTTACAATGAAATCAGAGAGGAAAACCAAATTACCTCACTTTGTATATGTATGTAAGTGGCTTATTAAGTATATATGGCTAGCTCTATCTTTATGTTTATGTAGAGAATGCAATTGTAGTGACAAGATCTTGTTATGCATACTAGTTATCAATAAGAATTTATTAAGTAAAAAAAATTACTGCAAAAAATTGGCAAAAGAAATTAAATAGGTATATCAAATAAAACATACTTTGAACTATTCTTCCAAGCTTTCCGAGTTCACTCTGTATATCTCAATGATGTACTTACATTTCCTTTTTAAAATGCTATCAAAAGTAATAACTACATCTAAATTATATATTTTCAGGAGATGAGAAAATGTCCCTAGGACAAATTTAAAAAGAAAAAGGCTCACAATTTCATATATTTTTACATGAGAGTCTTTCCTGTTCCATTTTTGTTATTTTCTGTATAATATCTATACTTTCTCTAAATGTCTTATGTTTTTTGCTCACAACATCTAAACAGGCACATTCTTCCAATATGGTCTCAAAATTTAATGAGTCATGCTGTATGCACAGTTCATGTTATACTGCCTCAGAAGTGAATTTGTTCATTTTAGGTATTTCAAGTAATAAATTATATTGCTGCACAATGCAAAAGAACAATTATATGCTTCATTGTGCATATTATACTGATTAAGCTTGTCTGCTAAGGAAGAGGTTTTACAAGTTAATAGCTTTGTAGCCTCAACCTGAGTAAATCTCTATTATTTATGTAGTCACACAAACATGGTATCATATGAACAATTGGCAAGAACAAAATTGGCCCAATTACTAAGAACCTAGTACATCCAGTTTCCTAATCTCTGTCATTAAGGAAGAAAATGAATTGCTTATATTATAAATTAACAGTTTTAAGAGTCACAGTCAAAAAATTTTCTTGGTATAGGTCATAATTTACTCACATTTCATAACGTATAATATAGCTAGTATCTAAAACTTCCATTTATTCCTCAACAAATATAGAAACATAACTAATTATGAATATCTTCAAATAGGAAATTGCAATTTTTAGAAACTTAAGACCACTGAGGTTTATTGGGAAATGAGCAGAAAAAACTTAATTAAGCTAATGTTTGATTATTTTGCTTCCTAATGCAGGAGTTTACTGAAGATATGCAAATACAAAGTAGAGATGTTTGTAACACAAATTATATTATCTTAAGTCACAAGAGAAACATTAATTTTGGTGATTCCCCTACAGGCTTCACAGAAGACAGGAAAGAAAGATCCATTCCATCGAAGAGGTCAGCTGTGTGTTTAACTTTCCTGGCTTCTTCACTGCTTGTCTGAGTATGAAAAGTGTTTTTGTTCTGTACACTTCATAACTGAAGCATTATCAGTATTTGTAGGCTTAATTTAAATGTTTCTACTTTTCTTTTACCAAGAAAATTTTATATGGCATCTAAATCATCCCATTTTTAATATACAAATGTAATGAAAGAGAAGTCATTTAGATTTATTATTATAGAATTGATTATTTATCCACTCATTTAATCTAAAGTTAATTTTTGAACAATATTGCATTGTACATATGCTATGTGTAAGAAGGAGGTTGAATTTTGAGAAGGCATAAACAGAGTTCTAAGAGGTTACAGCTTCGAGCCTTGGAGTTTGGACTGATTATCTGTACTCTATCTTCACAGGCCTACAGGACCCACCTTTGCTTTTAAAGGTGTGCAGTCTCAATGAGAATGAACTTTTAACCAACACCAATATCTTTGCATTCTACAAATATACTTACAGAGTAGAAGATCATGACTAATTTGAAGTAAAATAATTATGTTTGGACTTCATTTGTCCTTATTTCCATAACAGTATGAGGTGAGATATTCTGAAATTAAACAAAATTACATTTGAATAGTTCCTTCTACGTTGCTTCAATATATAGTTTAATGGGAATAAATGTGGCATATATAGATATAAAATTTTAGTATATGTCCTGACAAAGTGAGCATATATAGATGTACAAATACAGACATATTGCATTCTGTTAGTACTAACTTTAATTTGATTAACTTTTAAAAGATTTTAATGAGTTTACATTGACATAAAATAAGATTATGTAAGATAAAGAATTTGATAAGTTTGGAAGTACATATATTCCACTAAATCCATTAAAACTGTTTAAATTATGACCACAATAATAACCTAAGAATTAATTTTCATGACTGTTACTCTGTATTCAAAGACATAGATTCTTCATAAGTGAAACTGCTAGACATAGACACTTCATCATATAGTAAAACCAAACAATATTTAGATGGAGAATATAATATATAGTAGAAGATGGGAAACTACTAGATGTTTTTCTTCATGTTGTATTCAAAGAGCATCCCTGAGTAATCAGCTTTTGATTATAACTATTATTTTGGTGCTTTGTATCCAATGATTCAATCTCCTTTTTTTTTAACTTGTAACAGAGATAAAAATAAGAGCTATGTTCAACTAAAGTTTGTTTAACTTCTTAGAGGAGAGAGTGTGTTAGATGTTTGACCTGCTTAAAATCAAGGTGATACTTACAAACACAAGTTCTAACACATGCTGATATATGAGCAATTCTCTGTGTAAATTTAAAATAGAAGGGCATGTCAATATTTTCAAGTTACTTGAGGAGTGTCTGACCTTTCAACTACAACTGAAACTGAGGAATGTGAATGTGAGAGATTTTCTTCAAAGAAAGCACAATTTGAGGGAAAGAGGAAAAGACAGTAGAGCCCTTTCTGACCAGTGTAATTTGTGTTTAGTTGAGTTTAGGATCTAGTTGTAAAAATACACAATTTCTAAATCATTTCCTTATAATGAAAGAAATGCAAGAATTTATTATACTCATACATAGCTGTGATAAAACCCAACTTTCCAAGATCCTGAAATAATATGCTCATTTGATTCCTTTGTATATTTAAAAACAGATTAATTGTTCATTTCCATTGAGTCACAGATAGAAATATTGCTGATCTAAGATTGAAAATGCAAAGAGATTTTTAATGCATATTTATGAGCCCTTTCAGAGACATTATGAAATTATAAGGATGAAACAATATTAAATTTTACTGAAAATGTATATATGTAAGTTTTAAGCCCACATTATATACATTATAATATATTCTCACAATTTTCAATTTATAATAATTCTATGGATACCCACAATTTTTATTTAATTTTTTGGCTTTTTGAAAAAAAGTCATATGTTTTTTTATTTATGCATCTCCTTGTTCAGGCTCCCTTCCCTCTACCACACCTCCCAGTCACTCACTCTTGTCTCCATCAGTTTATCTCATCCCTACCAAGGACAGGAGATTCCGAGGTCCCAAAGTGACTTAGTTCAACATCTACTCCAGGCAGATCTGCTTTTCTCACCCCCACCTCAAGACTGAATCAGGTGTTCCTCTGGAGGGAATGGGCTCCAAAGTGCCAGTCCAAGGAGTTTCAGATCCCAAGCTTTTCCGTGGTTGAGGTTTGTGGCTTGGACATACTTAGCTTTTATTGTTGAAAGTCCACTAGTGAATAATTACATCCCCTGTTTATCTTTCTGAGTTTGTGAGACTTCTCTCAAGAGGATATTCTCCAAATCCATCCATTTGCCTGCAAATTTTAGAATATAACTTTTTCTTACTGCTGAGTAGTACTCCATTGTGTAAATGTACCATAGTTTGTTAATCCACTCTTCAGATGAAGGGCGTCTAGGCTGTTTCCAGGTTCTTGCTATTATGACTAACGCTGCTATGAACATAGTTGAGCTAATGTCTTTGGAGTGCAAATGTGCATGTTTAGGGATACCTACTTTTAAACACTTAAAGTGGAAGAACTAAAATTCACTTATGTCAAAAAAATGTCATTTGAAAACAGTTACGAACTTCAGACCAACTTCCAAAAGTGGTATTTATTTGCTGTGTTTAAATGCATTTAGATTTTGTAGTCTGTTAGTTTTTCTTTTATAAGAAGTACTATTGATTGGTAAATGTTAAAGAGTGGTAGCTTTGCTGTGAAATATCTAGGAAGTGATAAAATGGTCCACAGAAAAAATTTCTTCAAAGAACATAGGAAATTATTTGGGGAGTTTATTCTTCATGTTAATAATTTGTTAGTTAGAAATCTCCTTTGGGTAGGTATATTACCACTGTCTAATTGTGATGAATCCAGTGAATTTTTTGAGGGGATCACTGACATCTAATGTTATAGATTCAAATTGAACATATAAGTTAAAGAAAATTTCCTCCTGTATGCCAGCCAGGATACTCTTACAAATGTCATACATGTACTCTTTAAACCTTATTTCACGGTAGACCATTTGAAGATAGATAATGCTCTGAGAATAAAATCCTTTTTTCTTTTATGTACTGAGTTGGAAAATCTCTGCTACCTTTCTTGTCACCTCTTAACCAGATATTCAACTTGCCCTGATGAACTTGAAAAATACATCAGAGGAATACATTATTTTCATCTCTTCTTAAGGCATATGTCCTAAGTGTCAATCAGTTGCTGAAGAGAAAAATATCTAGACATCTAGAACACTGAGAACTCAAAAGCAGATTAGCAGACAAAAACTGTCTCAGAAATGACAAAAATTTTCCAGGGAAACTTCAAGTGTTTGGTAGTTACCACCAAATATCAGTACATTGTACAACACTAATGTATATTTTAAATTTAAAATATGAAATTTCCTGTAACACTGCATTTAATGAAGGGAGTTCTTGGGTGCCAAATATGAGTAATAAATAATCAGCATATAGGGATTTCATGTAAAGAGAGTACTAAGAATACTCAATATATAAACAGGTATGAATAATAAAGTTTTGTGATTTAAAAGTAATTTAAATTAAAAGTGTTTTTAATGTACCTGTTTATACTTCCTTTTTTTGTATGTCAGTGCTATAAAAATTCATTTGATTTATTTTCTTTTTTTTTCTATCTGTGGATATCCTTATTCAAGGTCCCTTCCCTCTCCCATCACATCAGGTCACTCTCTCTTCTCCACATCTCCCCATCTCCTCACAAGCATGGGCAGGAGGTCCCAAGGTCTCAAGGTCTCAGTATTTCTCAGTTCAGCCTCCACTCCTGGCAGATACAATTTTCTCCCCCCCAACATCGAGACTGAGTGAGGTGTTCCTCTAGGGAGAGTGGGATCCAAGGTGTTTCAGATCCCAATCTGTTCAGTGGTTGTGGTTTGCAGCTTATTTTCAAAATTGAAAACTGCTTTATAAATATTACATGTTTCTTTCTAGTCAAAAATGTAATTTTTGTATTTCCAATTTAAGCAAGCCTTTCAATCTTCTTGAATCTTTGTTTCTCTGTTATATTGTAATTTTGAAATATAAGTGTAAGAATATTACCCATCACTTTCTAATATATAACTCTCTACTACAACACAACTTCTTTTAGAATACATGGTGTTAAATTTCTTTTCCAGTTTGTCTGCTTGTATTTGTGTCTTTAAAACAATTAAATTAATTTATTTTTCTATTCCTACCATGGTTTCTCCTCCCTATTCTTGTCTCATTCCTGATCCCCACCTCCACCTTTGCCTCAAATCCATTCCTTCTCTGTTTTTGTTCAGAAAGGGGAAGGCATCCCATGGGGATCAACAAAGCATAAGACTAAACTCTTCACTTATATTAAGGCTGGGCAAGGGAACACAGTATGAGGAATAAGTTCCCAAAAGCCAGCAGAAGTATTAGGGACAGCTCCTGTTCCCACTGTTAGAAATCTCACAAGTAAACCAAACTATTCAATTTTCCCATATATAAAGAAGGCCTAGGTTCATCTCATTCAGATTCTCTAGTTGTCAGATAAAACTCTTCACTCCGGTGAGCCCAGGTTAGTTGATTCTGTGGGTTTCTTGTTATGTCCTTGACCCCTCTGTCTTCTACAATCCTTTCTCACACTCTTCATCAAGATTTTCTAAGACCAACCTAATGTTTGGCTGTGGTTTTCAGCATATGATTCCATTAATCATTTAAAATGATTAATGAACTAAGCAATATTGGGACCTTGGAAACTTGGGACGGCCTGCCCATGGGGGGGGATGACAAGATGTGGAGAAGAGAGAATGACTTGATGTGGTAGGAGGGGAAGGGACCTTGAATAAGGATATACAAGGATAGAAAATGTGACTTCTTTATTCATAAAAATAAAAAAAGAAGAAAATGAAAAAAAATAGAAGCAGCCATCAAATGTCTTCCAATCAACCAACCAACCAAACAAACAAACAAAAACAGATGTATATAATTCTACCAGAATTTGCAAAAGGAGCTGATACCAATACTCTTCAGATTGTTTTAAACAAAAGCAACATAAGGAACATTGTTGTCAAACTCCTATTATAAGGCTAAAGTTACCCTGATATCCAAAGCACACAAAGATGTAACAAAGAAATAATTACAGAACAATCTCTCTTATAAATACTGATAAAAAAAATACTCAATAAAATTCTGGCAAACTGAATCTAAGTACACATAAAAATCATACACCATGATCAAGTAGGCTTGAACCTAGAGATGCAGAGATTGTTCAATGTGCAAATATCTGTCAATGTCATTCACCATATTTAAAAAAAAAAAAAAAAACTGGAAAAAACCCAACATGATCATCTCATTAGATGCTATTTAATCCTTGACAAAATCTAATACCTCTTTATGGTAAATATCTTGGAGAGATCAGGAATACATGCAGCATACTTAAACATAATAAAAGTAATATACACCAAATTGACAGCCAACACAAAATTAAATGGAGGGAAATTAAAAATTATTCCACTAAAATCATCAACAAGACATGACAAGGCTTTTTACTCTCTCAATATATATTCAATATAGTACTTGAAGTTATAGCTAGAGCAACAGGATAACAAAAGAAGATCAAGGGCATACAAATATAAAAGGAAGAACTCAGAGTACCATTATTTGAAGATAAAATAAGAATATATATGTATATATAAATATAATCCCAAAATTCTAGCAAGGAATTACTACAGCTAACAAGCACCTTTAGTGATATGGAAAGATTCAAGATTAACTATGAAAAATTAGTGCCTCTTCTATATACAAATGATGAACTGGCTAAGAAGGAATCCAGAAAACAATACACTTTTTAATAGCCACAAATAAAATAGAATATCTTCGAGTAACTCTAACCAAACAGTTGAAAGACTGTATAACAAGAACGCTAAGTCTTTGAAGAAAGAAATTGGAGATGACCTCAGAAAAGGAAAGGTCACCAAATCTCATGGATTTGTAGGTTTAATATAATAGAGTTGCCAATCTTATCAAAAGCAGTTTTATAGATTCAATACAATCCCCATCAAAACTCCAACACAATTTTTCATGGACCTCAAAAGAACCATACTCATCTTCATATGGAAAAATAGAAAATGGTAGGTTACCTAAAACTATCCTGTATAATAAAGGGGCTTTGGAAGATATCATCATGCCTGATTTTGAGCTCTACCATAGAGCTATAGTAATAAAAACAACATGATATTAGCATAAAAACAGATAGGGTGGTCAATTGAATAGAAAGGAAGACTATGGTATAAGACATAGGATTATGAACAACATATTTTTGAAGAAGAATTTAAAACTATACAATGAAAAAAAGAAAAAGAAAGTCTTCAACAAATGGTGATAGACAATTGAAAGCCAACATGTAGAAAATGCAAATAGATTCTTATCTATCACCCTGTACAAAACTCAAATCTAAGTGGTTAAAAGATCTCAACATGAATTCAGTTACATTGAAATTGATAAAAAATAAAATGGAAAATATCTTTAAGTGCTTTGGTACATGAGACAAATTTCTAAATATAACACAAGTAGCACAGAAACTGAGACTAACAATTAATAATTGGGATGTCATAAAACTGAAAAACTTCTGTAAAGCAAAAGTTACTGTCAATAAGACAAAACAGCAGCCTCCAGAATGGAAAAATATCTTCATAAACCCCACATCTGACCAAGGACTGATCTCCAAAATATATAAAGGACTCAAGAAACCAAACATCAAAATACCAAATAATCCAAATTTAAATGTTATTCAAGTTTAAACTGAGAATTCTATACTGAAAAATCTCAAATGGCAGAAGTACACTTAATAATTGTTCAACAATATTAGTCATTAGGGAAATGCAAATCAATGTTTTGGAGATTTCATTTTATATCTATCAGAATGGCTAAGATAAAATAATCACAAATGACAGCCTATGTTGGAGAGGATGTAAAGTAAAGAAAACACCCCTCTACTGTTGATGATGATGCATACCTGTATAGCCACTTTGGAAATCATTATGGCAATTTCTCTGAATATTAGGAATCAATCTACCTCAGGACCTAGGTATACCAATTTTAGGCAAATATGCAAAGGATGCCAATCATACCACAAGAAAACTTGCTCAGCTATTTTAATGGCAGCATTATTCTTAATAGCCAGCACCTGAAAAAAAAAAATCTAGATATTCTTAAACTGAAAAATAACTAAAAAAAAATATGGTACATTTACACAATGGAGTATTATTCATTGGTAAAACAACTGTGGCATTATTAAAATTGCATGCAAATGGATAGACCTAGAAAAAGTCATCCTGGGTGAGTTATCCCAGACTCAGAAGACAGACATGACAAGTACTCATTCATATGTAGATATTTGCTGTAAAAGATACACAGGATATAATTCAAAGCTCCAAAAAAGCTAGATAACAAGAAGGGCTCAAGTAGTTTTGCATGCATCTCCCAATAAAGGGAAAATAGAAGATATCTCCTGGGTAAACTGTAAGTAGGGTGTGAGTGTGGGAGATAAATGTATGGGAATATATGGAATATATTTGGCAGACTGGAGGTGGGACAATAATTAAAGAAATATCTTTATGTGGGGACCATTTTGGGTTTAGGAAGAAATCTGGTACCACAGAAACTCCTAGGATCCATAAGGATTAACCCAGCTAAGACTCCAGTAACAATGGAGGAGGTTCCTGAACTGAACTTCTCTTGTAATTACATTGGTGAGTTTTCTAATTGGCACCTGAGAGCATTCATCTAGTAAGTGATTAAAGCAGATGGAGACATCCACAGCTAAAAACAGGAAATCCTCAGAGATAGCTGACCTGAGCTTGTGGGAGCTAACCAACTCTGGACAGACAGATGGGGGCCTATATGGGACCACACTGGACCCTCTGTATGAGTGGGACAGTTGTATAGCTTGTTCTGTTTTGGGGATTCTTAACAGTGGCATCTGGATTTTTCCCTGGTGTTTGAATTGGCTTTTGGGAACTCAAAATCTAAGCTGAGTTGCCTTGCCCAATCCCCTTGACGCAAGGGGAGGAGCTTGATCCTGCCTCATCTTGATGTGCCATGCTTTGTTGACAGCCATGGGGGGCTTGCCCCTTTCTGAATGGAGAAAGAGGAAGAGTGGATATGGGAGGTATAGAAAGGAGGTGATAGGGGGGAACAGGAGGAAGGGAGGCAGAGGAAACTCTGATTGGTATGAAAAAATAAATGAATTAAAAAAAAAAAGAACTGGAATGGCTGGATGCTGAGTCTCTCAAACAGCAAGTAGTAGATGTATAATATTGACCAGCTTTGCTTCACTAAGAAACACCTCCTTTTTTGAGGCCATTAGTCCTTATTTCCTGCCAGATTTTTATTAGAGGCTCCATTTTTCCAAGTGAATTTATGGCTATAAAAGTGATGTGCCATCTAAAAGAAGACAAGTAGTACAATGTTCCAACAGTATGGCATGCAAACCTAAGTATGATCACAGCACCAAAATGACACTATGAAGACATAGATTTATACTTACAAAGCTTTGTTTCAGAGAAGCTTTGGTATCTGAGGGCAGGGCCCAGGTCTGGAAATGCACCTGACAGCCAATAGATTCAGAAGTTAGGTTTGTGCCAGAAAGTTCAGCCAATAGTAACTGTACCCTGTACCCCTTTTGCCCAATCCTGGAATGCCAAGATGTGCAGCACCGCACTTACCTGGACTTTTCTTTAAACACCCCCTCACCTTGGGGCTTGATGCCAATAACCTGCCTAATGAAGGTTATTGACCCTTTTTTGTTTGGAACCTGTTCATAACTATAAAACCCTCATACATTTGCATTGAGTCCAGCTCCTTAGTGATCTTTGGGAGTCTTTTAGATATGGGTAAAACAACATCACATTTTTTTTTTTTGGATTTGTTTTGTTGTAGTTTGTTCTGCTTTTCATTAAAAAGAGAATTTCTTTTATATAAATATTGCCTGTGGCCATGTTAGAGGAGAAGCAGGTGGCAATTGAAGTTTAAGGTGTCAGCCCATGAGGACAAAACTTTCTGTTGAGTCAATCTTGTTTAAGAAAGGCTAGGAAAGTACAGACCCTGGAATGGTTTATGTTTCTGTTGTATCTTTACATGTTTGCTGTTACCTTTTTTTGCTGGTATCTAGAATTGATAGACCCTAGCCTCAGGGTACTATTCTCGGGAAGGGGGAGCTCCAGAACCCAGACTCCAGTCTAGTTGGTGCAAACAGCAAGAGGATTTATTTTGTCTGTACAGGCAGGCTTCCTCCCTGCCTCAAGAGCAAGGGAGTAGTAGGGATTAACAAGCTCATCTCTCTTTAAAAGGCTAAGGCCATAATATCACCATAGCAACTGGGGCAATACATGATTGGTCACTTTAAAGATCTTACTTACAGTCATAAAGTTGCTCACAAAAGTCATGGGATTTCCTTAAGGTCAGCTGGTTAAGGGGTTTTTATAACCAGGTGTTGGTAACAGCTATTCTTGTTAGTTTTTTGCACGTGTCACGTGAATGGAATCTCAACACCGGAAGTACCACACTAGAGTTTATTACAGCAGGGAGCAGAGATAGGGTCAGAAGGGAGCAGAGAGAGAAGGGAAGGGACTGGGGCTTGTGTGAACCCTTTCATTAAAAGGGTGGGCGGGCCCATGTTTGCATCGCCACACCCAGAGGGATGATTGACAGTTACATTCCAGGTGAATGCAAGCTTTGGAAATCCTTACATTCCATCCTTTGATCTTATATATAAAAACTGGGTTTATGGTGGGGGGGCGGAAATAGGTCGTTGTAGTCTTGACTGCTTCCTGCTGACACAAGAATGGAGAGGTCTTTAGTTCATCGTGCTGGCAGAATGAAGGAATTGGATCATAGGGCCGTGGAAGTTTGTTTCCTGGAGATCGGGAGAAAAAATATAGGCTAGTGATAGAACTTTGGGAGTGACTAAAGAGAAAGGAGTTTGGAAGTAAACCTTGAGTTAGCTGGGTGTGTTAATGGTTATTTTCTTCTGCTAAGGGATTCTATTGTCTGCTGCCTGCATGTTAATGTCCGGGAATCCTTGCTAGGCTGGATTTCCCTCTGGAAAAGGGAAAGGATTAAAGTGTCCTGTATTTTGCCTACCTGGACTCCTGCAGGGGTTGGGGAATGGTCTTTGTTTTACCTGCAAGGCATCTTCAGGGAGTGGCTGCTTTAACTGCAGAGCTGAACTATCCCTTGTTTACCTTGGATTCCAAGCAGACTGCCTGGGGCCCTTTGTTTACCACCTTGGCTTCTGCTCTGGCCGGCTGCAAAGGAAGCTGGGAGCTGGGGTTTTTTTTTAAGATTTTGGGTCTACCTGGCTATTTTGAGGAGGGGGGAATAAAAGGTTTAAAATTAGACAAATGAATCCAATGTGGAAAGGAGTTGTCAAAATTGCTCTATATGGTCCCGTCTACTTTGGAGTGAGGGGAGAAGGCAGGTGATGGAGGAGGGGAGGAAGCAGATTGTCAGGAAGGTAGAACTTACAGGCTGATTGGATAGTAAAAGGAGAAGAGGAATGGTTGGAGCAGCTAGAGAGTCTGGGTTTAGGCAAAAGTGATCACTAAATGAAATGAAAGCTCCCACTTTCTAAGAAATCTCTTTTCATTAAAGCTGTTGTGCAAGTTGGCATAACTAAAAATGACTGAGTAATGGGAATTTCTCTAAAAATGAAATTAAGCGGCAGTGTCTGATAAGGTTGCATGGATTTGTCTCCTACCCCAACAATTCTAAGGCCTGAAAGAAAGAAAGAGATCCCAATACTCCTGTAGAACTGAGAGTGCAGCTCCAGTGTTCACCAGGAAAGAAATGTTCCAGCCAGAAACCTCAATATCCACCCAAGGCTCTCTCTGCATGATAACATTTGTCGGACCAAGAGGGCCTGGGCACCATCATTCATCCTCGGCCAGTCCCAGGACATTATGCACCTCATCCAAGCTTATTGTGTCCCCACCCTTTGATGCAGGGCCACAGCTGCCTAGCCAGTGCTGTCTATAACACTTAGGACATGACCTGGATGGCCTCCGCGGTGGATCTGGACATGAGGGACAAAAATGGCCTATGTGACCACAGCGGAAACAAGCACCAGAGTGCTTTTCCGAATGCTTCTGTCTGCTCATCTTGGGAGGCTGTGGTGGCAGGGCTGGCTTGATCGCCTCCGGCAGCAGGAGGTATTTCTCCTGCCTAATCCTCTCATCTCTCTGGTGATACACCTTGAATGCAAGCGCCAAAATGTCTGCTTGGGGAGTTAGAGGGCCCTTCTCAAGTGATCTAAGCGTGGCCTTTATGTCTGGGTAGCTTTGATTAAAGAAATGGGTCATAAGAAGCTATCTTCCCTCAGTGCTCTCTGGATCTAAATTTGTGAACTGCAAGAGCACATTTGTAAGGCGCTCTAGAAACTGGGACAGATTTTTTTTGTTTATCTTAAATCAAGTCCTGCGGTTTCTCGCTAAATTTGTTTGATGAACCTCATCTGCATGTAGTCTGGCCTGCTCCCAAACTCACCTGCGCTCCTCAGGTAAAAGATTATTGGTTAAAATTGTAAAGGCAGTAGAATTTAAACTGTAAGAGCCAAACTTCTTTGCAACCTGGGAGAGTTCAGACAAAGGAAAGGGAAGAGAATCATCAGGGTCTGAGAAAGTGGCTAACAGCAGGCAAGCAGGAGAACTTAGGTGGGAAGGCTTAGAACTTAAGAGAAAGCTTGTATATAGGGGAATTTTTTAACTCTTTCAATCTGCCTGATTGCTGGCATTAAATAGATAATTCCTGCAAAATATCGGGATCCAAGGTGCCATTAGGTGGCCACTTTAGATTATTGTCTAGGGGATATCCAGGCCATTTCTTTGTACAATAACGGATCAGCTTGGTAGTATCTAGATGGGGCATAAGGCTAAGAGGTCTCAATGCCTCTAGCACATACCCTAAGGGTGAAGATGGAGGTATGGATTTAGCTGGCTTATTTCCCATGCCGAAACTTAAGGGGAATATGGAACCAGCAAGCAAGAGTCATCACCCCTGCAAACTGAGTCCACAAGGAAGCGGGACCCACAGCGGACTAGCTCATCAGCAGACACATGTAGGCTGCTTGGACAGTGCCCCAACTCAACCACACATATCTCTAAAGCCCCGTCAGGCAGAAGAGAGAGTGCCAGGACATTACACACATGCATAACGAGATAAAGTGGACTCATCAGTCCCCAAAATCATGCACCCACAACCTGTTCGTGGCGTTGCTGGCAAAAAAAAAAAAATGCCCAGGAAAGGTGCCAGTGTAACTCCAACAGGGGCAGGTCCCTGGATGAAACTGCAGTGCAGGGAAAAAAAGCCAGGAGTGTTTGCCAATGAAAAGGAACAAATCACGACCAAATGAAGATTGGGAAGCGTGATCCTTCATGAAACTAGTTCACGTTTACGCTGACCGAGGGGGAAACTCACCAATCATCGCCGGTGTTGTGCACATACGGTCTGCGACCAGGCAGATTGAAGGTGATCTCTGGTGGAGGTCGGAACAGGGGTCCCCAGCGCCTATGCATGCTTAGGGCTGGGGGGGCCCCCCGCCGAGCACAGCACCAATGTTAGTTTTTTGCACGTGTCACGTGAATGGAATCTCAACACCGGAAGTAACACACTAGAATTTATTACAGCAGGGAGCAGAGATAGGGTCAGAAGGGAGCAGAGAGAGAAGGGAAGGGGCTGGGGCTTGTGTGAACCCTTTCATTAAAAGGGTGGGCGGGCCCATGTTTGCATCGCCACACCCAGAGGGATGATTGACAGTTACATTCCAGGTGAATGCAAGTTTTGGAAATCCTTACAATTCTGCTTAGAACTTCTGGTATTTTAATCCAGGTTCGGTCATTATGTCCTATCTGAGTTGATTAAGGCTATCTGGGCTGGGCCACTCTGTGTCCTGGGACAGACTTTTAGACTTTTAGTTCCTTGTTCTCATGGGGGGGTGCTCTGCTGAATACCTAAACTGAATGCCTGGGTCAAGTCTTAGAACCTAGGGTCCTTCAAGAATGGTGTTATTAGATGTGGGGAAACTTTTGCTGCTTAAAATGTATTGTCTTTATTTCATAAATATATCCCAATCTACTGAGCATTTTTATCAGTGAATGGTCAAGAAGATAATTCTGCCAAAGCTCTGTACTCAAATTGGTAATAATAATGATAGCCTACACAGAGTTTTGATTAATGTATGTCTCATAAATAGGCCTATGAGTTTCACAAAAGAGCTTGTTTAGGTCCCATCTCAGATTGTCTATCAGGAAAACAATTGAATTCCCCAGATGCCAGGATGGCTCATATTCTCTTAATACTGAAAAGGTACCATCAGAAATTTTGGTGTGCACTATTAGCTGAAACAAAGCTTCAAGATACCTTTTAAATTAGAACACATCTCTAGCTAATGTTTTTTAAGATAACCTCAGATATATATAATCTATAGTTTACAAAGATACATGGCTGAGATATTTGATTCATTAGGTTAGGATCATAAATACAAAAAAGCTCAACTATTGCTATATGTTGAATTATTAAGCCCTTGCTTCCATTACTGACCTCAATTTTCTGATATGGGTATTCATCTTGAAAATTCAAAGTTAAGATTTCTGAATATTTCTTATGTATAAATGTATTGGGGAAAATATTGCATCTTAGTACTGTGCAAGTAACACAGAGTAGAATACTGAAGTCTAGAAACAGAAGCAACTTTTTTTTTTATTTGCACTGCAGATAATGGAATTCTGATTAGTCAGGGCTAGATAGAGAAATTTAACTCTGTAACCATAAATAGGGACTGCAGATTTCCTTTTGAAGTCAGGGGTCACACATAAGGCAGAATGTTCAGTTTCAGATTTAAAGTGTCATGGTGCTACATTATCTTGGAAGTGCTATTTAGAACTAAAGGCAAGAGATTTAAAGTATCTCAGGAATGTTGACTTGTGCCTGAACTAAAAGATTTATGACATTCCTGTTGTCTGCATGTCCTGAGACTTGGCATTCTCAAGGCACCTTTGGGATTCAAAGGAAATCTGGAATTTATGACTTCTTACAGAGTGCTACTTCAAAATGTTTATATTAGTTTGAATTGCCTTTCTCCTGCCAGGGAGAATGTAGGGCAAAAGTTCTAAGCAGCTACCAGCCCCATACATTCAGAAGTAAAGGTTTTTAGTATATAATTTTCTCATTTTGTTGGGGGTCTTAATTAGTTGAGGTTTGTAAGTTCTTTAAAATTCCTAATAAGATTACCTCTAAAAATAGATAATAAAGTAATTGATTCTATCTTTGTAACCATAATTTGCAGCCTGTTCAACAGAAGGGTTGGCTAAAAAAAATGCTCCATGCTTGCTCATGATCTACTATTCTGTGACAAGTCACTTTGCTATACTGCATATGAGTTGTTGAGGTGACTTTTTAATTATGTTTGGGTGATAAATAAAACATGCCTTTACCTATTCACTTGATAAAGAAAATGTAGCCCCTTTGTGACTCCTGCATTACCTGATTTCATTGGTGTATGTAAATGGTGGAAGGAGAGAACAAAAGAGAATAAAGAAAGAAACCATCATGAAAGCATTGACTGTATTATTTCCTAACCTACTCAGATAGAAAATTCCATTAACTCTGGATTTCTTTCCAGCCATGTATTGCCTGGAAGCTGATCCCTCCTGTTAGTACTAGAATATGTATTTTGCTTAGATGCATGACTATGCAACATGTGTATGCACTTACATCAGAAGTCAGACAGTTGTAAGTTGCCATGCTGGAAACTTGGGTCTTCTGTAAAAGCCCAAAGTTAACACTTAAAATAAAATTCCATGGCCACTCTACCTAACTCAATAAAACAGGTAATATTTGACACGAAGTTTTGGTATTTGTGATATATAAAGGGTAAAAGCAAGATGGGGCCAAGTAGCTGTTTGGAAGTGTTGGACAGCATTACAAAGCTACTTAAACATTTTATTTTATGTTTTATTTGTCTTGGGGGAGAAGGCACAGATGTCATCATCTGTGTGGGGAGGTCTGAGGACATCATGTAGGTTTCAGGGATGAGACTATATATGTGAGTCTTTAGGGAAAATGCCTTTTTCCAAACAACAATATCAAAGGCTCTACACTGTAACTTTTTTATTTGCTGCAAGTTAAACAATTTTCCTTGTGTGCTTGCCTTTCTATTTTTGAAAAAAAAAAAGATCTCATATTATAGCCCAAGTTTGCTGGATACTCAGGACAATTCTGCCACCCAAGTACTGGAAATACACACATATGTTAAAATATATGCCTACATTTTTCTAATTACCGATCTGAGGAAAGCAAGACTATAAGAAAATACTTTGTTCAACATGTTAATAGCTTTGTGTGTCAAACAAGTGTATTCAAATGTACACTGACTCATTTTTTTTGCCTCACAACATTTTGAAATTTTATTGTAATTAGTACTTCTTTCTTTAAAATGAATTTTATTCTTTTTTGAAAATCAATATCAAAATATTCATAAAAAGCAAAACATCAAAGATAGCTAAAAAAAAAATCCAACCCCATACAGTAATAAAACTTTTCTTTTCTCAAAAATACATGAAACATAAAAAAATAAAATTCAAAGCTCTTCAAGCCAGGTTAGGCTCAGCTACAGATGAAGAAAGCACAGTAGGTCACAACTAATGCCCACGGATGCACTAAGGCCACAACAAATTCCTGCTGAGCAACCCTTCCACGGTCACCCAGAAGGTTTTGTGTGTGTGTGTCTGTGTGTGTGTGTATGTATTTTAAATCAGTTTATTCAACCATTTTCTTTCAATGAAATAAGAATGCTTTTGCTTAAAGTCCATTAATGAGTGACTATATTCCCTGCTGATCCTTCTGGGTTTGTGAGACCTTGTTCAGGAGAATATACTCCAAATTCATCCATGTGACTGCAAATTTTAGTATATCATTTTTTTCTTACTGCTGAGTAGTACTCCATTGTATAGATGTACCAAAGTTTGTTAATCTATTCCTCAGTCGAGGGGCATCTAGGTTGTTTCTAGGTTCTTGCTATTATGAATAATGCTCCTACAAACATAGTTGAGCTAATGCTTTTGGGGTGTGAATGTGCATCTTTAGGGTATATGCCCAATAGTGGTATTGCTTGATCCCTGAGGAGAGTAATTCCCAGTTTTCTGAGAGACCTCCATACTGCATTCCAGAGTGGCTGAACAAGTTTATACTCCCACCAGCAATGGAGGAATGTTCCCCTTGCTCCACATTCTCTCAAGCATAGGGTATCATCTGTGTTTTTTGTTTGTTTGTTTTGTTTTGTTTTTGTTTTTGTTTTGTTTTGTTTTTTTGTTTTGTTTTGTTTTTCATCTGTGTTTTTGTTAGCTGCCATGTGGGTGCTGGGAATCGAACCCAGGTCCTCTGGAAGAGCAGACAGTGCTCTTAACTGCTGAGCCATCTCTCCAGCCCCTCATCTGTGTTTTTGATCTTAGTTAATCTGACAGGTGTCAGGTGGTATCTCAAAGTTATTTTGATTTGCATTTCTGTGGTGGCTAAAGATGTTGATCACTTTTTCCAAGTGCCTTTCAGGCATTTGTAATTCTTCTGCAGAGAATTCCCATTTAGTTCTGAACCCCATTTTTAAATTGGGTTATTCAGGGTTTTGGGCTCTTGTTTCTTGAGTTCTCTATATATTTAGAGATCAGTCCTCTGTCATTTGTAGGGTTAGTAAAAAGCTTTCCCCATTCTGTATGCTCTCATTTAGTTTTAATGATTGTGTCCTTAGCCCTACAGAAACTTCTCAGTTTTAGCAGGTTCCATTTATTTTTATTCTTAGTGTTTGTGCTACTGGTGTTATATTTAGGAAGTGGTCACCTGTCCCAGTGCATTGGAGGATATTTTCCATTTTCTTTTCTATGAAGTTCAGCATAGCTGGTTTTATGTTGAAGTCTTTTATCCACTTGGATTTGAGTTTTGTGCAGGGTAATAGGCTGGGATCTATTTGCATTTCTCTACATACTGCCATCAAGTTATGCCCACACAATTTGTTGAAGATACTATCTTTTTTCCATTGAATATTTTTGCCCTGTTTGTGAAAAATCAGGTGTTCATAGGTGTGTGGGTTAATGTCTGGGTCTTCAATTTTATTTCATTGATCCACAAATCTGTTTCTGTTTTTATGTCAGTACCAGGCTGTTTTTATTACTGTAGCTCTATAGTATAACTTGAAGTCAGGGATGGTGATACCTCCTGAGGTTCTTTTGTTGAGACAAATTGCCCCAGCAAGCATGTTTTCAATGTAGACCTGAATCAGGGATGAAAAAATGTAAAACAAGAAAGTGAAAGAAATGAGAGACAAAATTCTGATTGATCTCTGGAATTTTATTATTTAGCCAGCATCTAAATAGGGACTCAGTGTGAAAAAGTACATGTAGCCTAAGGCACCTAGAATTGGATGAGGTCCACAGTTAAAGAGGTATTTTGTTAGAGTGGTATGGTTACTATGGAAATCTATCAATTAACAGTCAAATGCCTGAAGAGTGTTACATGTGTGGTTTGAAAAGAGTAAAAGGAAACTGGCTGAATTTATGACATAGCCTAAAACAATGGGTGTTATAATCTTCTGAATGCCTGCATCTCCACCCTTATTAATCATTTTTAGGTTCAATTACGAGATTTTTCCTCCTGAAGGAAAGGGAAGTATTGCCCTGATACTCCCAAGATAAACACATCAGATGACTTTTTTGAGAGGAGAGGGCCTAGGCATTCCTCTTCTTTACCGAAGATTACTTTCAGACATCAAACTCTTTTCTATCAGGGTTACTTCACAGGGGTCTCAGAAACAGAAATCATGGCCCTCGGTCCTCCTCCTGCAGTGGTATTTAGCCTTGCACCTCTGCTGGTACCCAAGCTGATCCTGATCAAGCTTGCATAGCTCTGAGTTCTATGCAGTTCCCATAGGTAGATCATCACCTGAGGGTTTCCCATAACCTTGATCTGTAAGATAACAGACCTGTATTAGTATGGAGGCCAGGGAGTCAATTTGTTGCTTTATAAAGCAAGTAGGCTTGCCAAAAATCAGGGGTCCCAGTGTTAAAAGAAACAAAATGCTAACTAAGGGTCCTGTTAAGGGGCATCAACAGAGAATACATAGATGATTTCAACCAATCATCTGTGGTTACAGAAATTCTCTGTGCAGATCAAGGCTAAGTTTCTGAAACTTAATCACTTGTCTCTAACATCCCAGATTCATTAACATAGTAACAACACCCTTCTCTTAAAAACAAACAGGTTCTGCCTTTCTCTGCTGTTAACAGAACAAGAGTTTGGCATTTTTGCAGGGTTACCTGAGCAAGGGAAGTTATCTGCCTCTGAAGGGAGGATAAGGATACTAATTCTGTGAGAGCAAAGTGTCTAGAGGGTGGGCTGGCACATTACATAATAAGAAGGAGGCATGCACTCAAAGAATAGGTTCTGTCTGCCAAGGAAATCCAGCAGGGCCACACTCCCAAGGGAAAAAGATCAACCAGCAGCAGAGTCAAAATTTGCATTAAAGCATGAGCTACTGCTCCAGTTCCTGTTCCCGTGCCCCTAGGCAGCCAGTGCTCCTTGGCTCTCTGTTACTCTGAGCTCTCAGCATCAGCCAGCAAGAGGTCCTTGACTCTGTCTCAGGAGACTGCTGTCCAGGAGTGTCCATGTTGTGGGCCAACCGGTTACTCAGGCACTCAAATAAGGTTGTCTGCATCCTGTGGAAAAAAACATAAACAGACCCTCTCCAGGACACCAGAACTGGGTCTGGTCCATGCTAAGTGCCATCTGCCAGATTTTTTCATTGAACCTGAGTTAAGGCCACGTTACTAATCCTCCAGTATCTATCAGCTGCAGTATGTGACTGAGAATCCACATTGTAAAAAATTGAAATATAAAAAATGAAGGATAAATGGTCTTTGGGTGTGGCAGCATACTCTCCCTTCTTAGTTTTAAAAAGACAAACTTTAAGAGTGCAATGAGAGTGCTTCTACAATTGTCAGATCCTGAGGATTATAAAGAATCTCAGTCTTCAGCACAAAATTTGGCAAAACTATCTTTTTATTTCTTTTGGAAACACCATAAGCAACAGCTTTTAACATCCTTAATCTTTCCCCAGAATTGGCAAAGACAAAAATAAGATGGGAATAAGTATCAACAGAAACATGGACATAGGCTGTCCTTTCAAAGGAGGGAATATGAGTAACATCCACCTGCCAACTATAATTAGGAGCAATGCCCTGAGGATTCACTCCAAAATGGGGTACTAAGAGAAATTCTGTACATATAGGACACTGTTTGACTATTTGAGTGACTCGATCCTTTTTGATTTTGAAATAAAATTTCAAAGATCCAGCATTAAGATGAAATCTCTGATGATGGACTTGCAATGCATTATCATATGCATTAAGTATAACATATATTGATTCAGGAAGCTGATCAGCAAGGACATTGCCCTCACTAGGAAGGTCAGAATGAGCCCGCAAATGTCCCACATAAAGTGGCTGAGTTCTGTCCCAGAAAAGCCAGTAATTTTAATAAAAGCTGACACACTATACTCACAGGCAAAATATAACTAGTTGTTTATAAAGGGCCAAAGATCTGTGCCCCATATTGACTATTAGTGAACAGATTAAACGGTTCAGGAGAATATGCATTTAAGGCCTGCTGTACAGCTGGAAGCTATGCCACCTGAGCAGACTTGGCTGCTGTGATTTGCACCTCTGTATGTGGTGGAGAAACCACCACTGCACAGCCGGTCATTGGAGGATCCATCCGTAAACACATTTCTAATATTCTTTAAAGGCCGTAATAAAATAACTCTGGAAAAACACACTGGATGAGTCTTTAAAAAGTCAATCAATTTAGAGGAAGAATAATGATTATCAAACTCACACATATTTGAGCACATAAAAACAGTCCATTCTGAATTAGTGGCTTGTACCCATTCCTGTCATGAATATGCAAAGTACATGCTGCTCAAGAACCTGCTAGGTGGCCTGGGGCCTAGGCTTCATTTCTATGCTAAAATCTCTGGCTGCCCAGGCCCCTCTTGAGCCTGAAGCAGGTTAAACAGGTTAAATGGAATGCTCTCAAGGATAACAGGCTTCATTAGTATAAGGTGTAAAAACTTTATGTAGTGCAATGCCAAATGTCTGTAAGCTTAGCTTAAATTCTTTGTGAATACATTTAATACAGTCAAGCAATGAGACAAAACAACTTTAGCAGGGGAAGCATTTGTAGAGGGTTCTAGATAAGGAATTCAAACTAAACCACATTCATGGTACACTAGTAAAATACTAAAGAAAAAGTAAGAGAGACATAGTATAACATGTCTGTTGTCCTGGATATACTAGGAACTAAGGCCAGAAGACAGCCTTTTTAGAAAACATTGGCAGTATCCCAAAACATAAAAAACAAAACAAAACAAAACAAAAACCCATAACTTGCCACATGACTCTACAATCACACTCCTCGGAATCTAGTCAAGGGAAATAAAAATATGTACTCACCTATTATAAATTCATAAACAAAATGTAATATATAGTTCATACAAGAGCATTCAGTAATAATAAAGAAGAACTAACACAATGCTACAATACATGAACCTCAAAACATCATGCTGGGAAAAGAAGCCAGGTATAATAAAGGTTTCTCTGTGTAGCCTTGGCTACAGAGATCAGTCTGTATTTCCTGAGTGCTGGGAGGCATCTGGATTCTTGATTAAAACTTCAACTTCTCTTTGAGACTTTGTTTTTAATTTTGTTAACAAGCTAATATTACTTTATTACTACCTGCATACTCCTTTAAGGGTTAGTTTGAAAGACCCTACCAGCATTTCACCTGTTCCTGAACATAAAACACTGCCCACATAGGAAACATCTGACTCCACAGGGAACCAGATGTAATTAACTAGAAGCTAGTGCAAGGGAACAGATGACAAATGGTTAAAGGCTGTTCAGCTCATATGGTGTCCTTAAGTCACATAAAACACAGAACTGAATTAGCACTTATCTTTCTCTAGACAAGTTCAGTGCAACCTAGAAAATAGCTTCACTACAATTTATTTTCCTACAAAACCAACTCATCCAACTGACCAGACCTGAAACATCTCCAATAAAATCAATAATTTAATATTGTAAGAATTCCTTAATACCATGATTCAAGTACTAAAGCATGCTTGCTTCTATCAAAAGAAAATGTGGAGGTTTGGAGGGAAAGAAAGCAGGGGTGACCAGTCAGAATTATGATTTTTGGCAGCTCCTTCCTCCAAAATAGCAGCCTCCTGGGGTGAAGGATTGTCAGGGAGAGAAGCATCCCCATCAAACTTTAAGAAGAAAGAAATAGTTTTGGATCTTTCTGAGTCAGGGGACAGAGGTAAAAGTTCAAGGCTTGAACAGTTCCTCAGGGATCACTTTCTGTTCTGAAATTTCTTTGGAAATCGATTCACATATAGGAGGGAGGGAGACTCATTGAAAAGTTTTTTTCTCCCTCCTTAATAATTTACTGGATATCTAGGGAATTGTTATATATTATCAAAACATCATTTACTAAATTCCAATAAGAAAAGGCCTGGACAGGGACCTTATAAGGGCCAAAGGCATTGTAATAGTCCTTGTGGCAATTACCCACTCTCCTCTATCTCTTTTCATCAATTGTCCCCTCCTGTGGAAACCAGGGGCAGACATCTCCAATAAAATAAAAAAACTTAAGATCTTTTTTCTTAACCCTAGTTCCTCATGTTTTGAGTGACTTCTTAAGTCCTGTTAAGAATAAGTCATGCTTAGTCAATGCTTGTCGCATGGTAAGTCACATTTCTTGTGTCTCCAATGGTGATTCTCTCTGGGACCAGACTCTCAAACCAGGCCTTTCCCATGGTAGTCACAGTGCAGGATCTTCACTCCCGACCAAGGGGGAGGGTCGTGATAGTCCAAGGCCCGACAGCAGTCCTCTTAAGGTGAGACATTTGTCTCCATACTCCTGGCTTCGAGCTGCACATTGAGCTCCAGTTGCCTCAGCCAGTGGATTTTCAATACAGATCTGAATCAGGGGGCGAGACAAATCTGGAACAACACAAAAGAAATGAGAGCAGGATGAAATTCTGATCGAGCTCTGGAGTTTTCTTATTCGGCCAGCAGTTAAATAGGGACTCAGTTTGGAAAAGCACAAGCAGCCTAAAGCGCCTAGAATGGGGGAAAGTTCACATTCAAAGGAGTGTTTTGCTAGACTGGTAAGGTTACTCTCAAAATCTATTTATTATCAGTAAAATGCCTGAAGAGTGTCACCTGCAGTCTGAGAGGAATAAAAGGAAACCACCTGAATTCATGGCATAGCTAAAAACAATCGATGTTATAAACTTCTGGCTCCCTGCACAAAATTGTTTTGGCAATCCTGGCTTTCTTGTTATACCAATAAAATTTAGTATTGTTATTCAAGGTCTTTAAAAATTGTATTGGGATTTTGAAGGGAATTGCATTGAATCTGCAGATTGTTTTTGGTAAGATTGCTAGTTTTACTATGTAGATCCTACCTATCAATGAGCATGGGAGATCTTTTGATTTTCTGATATCCTTTTCATTTTCTTCAGTGATTTAAAGTTTTTGTCAAACATCTGTTACTTCTTTGATTATAGTTACACTGTTTTCATGCTATTTGCAGCTATTATAAAGGGTGATGTTTCCCTTATTTCATCTTCAGCCTGTTTGTCTTTAGTGTGTAGCAGGGCTACTAATATTTTTGAATTATCCTGCTACATTGCTGAAGGTGTTTATCAGCTATAGAAGTTCCCTGGTATAATGTTGTGAGTCACTTATGTATGCAATCATATCAACTGCAAATAGAGATAATTTCATTTCTAATTTGTATCTCCTTAATCTATTTTAGTTCTTTCTAAAAATTTTAGTACTTTTAGTTTCTTTTATTGCTTTTGCTAAAACTTTGAGAACTATATTGAATAGATAAGGGGAGAGGGGGCAGCCTTGTCTAGTTCCTGAGATTAGTGGAATTGCTTTGACTTTCTCTCCATTTAATTTGATGTTGGCCATCAGCTTCTTGTAAATCACCTTTAGTATACTTAGTTATTGTCCCTGTATTTCTGATCTCTCCATGACTTTTATCATAAAGGAGTGTTGGACTTTATTAAAAGCTTTTTCAGCATCTAAGGGATGATCATGTGGGTTTTTTGCCTTCAATTTGTTTATATGATGGATGACATTTCTAGTTTTTCATATGTTGAACTATCTTTGCATTTCTGGAATGAAGCCTACTTGATCGTGGTGGACAACTTTATATATATATTTATGTTATATATATATTTATATATGTTTATATATATATATATGTTGTTGTATTCAGTTTGGCAGAATTTTGTTGAGTATTTTTGCATCAGTGTTCATGAAGGAGATTGGTTTGTAATTCTCTTTCTTAGTTGCATCATTGAGTGGCTTGAGTATCAGGGTGACTGTGGCCTCATAAAAAGAACTTGGCAGTGTTCCTTCAGTTTCCACTGTATGGAACAGTTTGTTGAGTATTGGCATTAGTTCTTCATTGAATGTCTGGTAGAATTCTGCACTAAAACCATCTGGACCTGAGCATTTTTTATTTGGAAGACTTTTAATAACAGCTTCAATTTCCCTTGGTGTTATAGATCTGTTTAGGTTTTTAATCTGTTCTTGGTTTAATTTTGGTACTTGGTACTTGTCCAGAAAGCTGTCCATTTCTTTTAGGTTTTTCATTTTAGTAGATTATAGATTTCCAAAGAATGACCTGATAATTCTCTGGATTTTCTTGGTGTCTGTCATTATGTCTTCCTTTTCAATTCTGGTTCGGTTAATTTGGATACTCTCTCTGTATCTTTTGGTTAGCTTGGATAAGAGTTTGTCTATCTTGTTGACTTTCTCAAAGAACTAACTTTTTGATTCATTGATTCTTTGTATTCTTCTTTGTTTTTATTGTACAGATTTCTGCCTTAAGTTTGACTATTTCCCGCCATTTAATCCTTCTAGGTGACTATGCTTCTAAGTGTTCTATGGCCTTCAGCTGAGTTGTTAGGTCTCTTGTGTAAGATTTCTCTTGGTTTTTCATATAAGCATTAAGTGCTATAATTTTCCTCTTAACACTGATTTCTTTGTGTCCTATAAGTATGAGTATATTGTGGATTCATTTTCATGAAATTCTAGAAAATCTTTGGTTTCTTTCTTAATTTCTTCCCTGACCCAGTGATGGTTCAATGTAGAGATGTTCAGTTTCCATGCGTTTGTAGACTTTCTGTGATTTTTGTTGTTGTTCAATTCTAACTTTAGGCCATGGTAGACTGATATGATACAAGGGGTTATTCTGTTTTTTTTTCCATTGATATTTGCTTTATGACCAGGTAAATGGTCAATTTTATGGAAAGTTCTATAGGGTGCTTAGAAATATGTATGTTCTTTTTTGTTTGGATGGAAACTTCTGTAAATATCTGTTAAGTCCATTTGCATCACAACTTGTTAGGCGCCTTGTTTTTCTGTTGAGTCTTTGTCTGGTTTACCTATCCAAGAGTGTCTTAACCACTCAAAGTTCAAGATTGGGGTTAATTCAGAGCATCTTTAGCACTTTATGTGTACCTATT
>PVIH01016435.1:42500-45619 GCA_004025045.1 Sigmodon hispidus
ATAAAATACAGATTTAGAAATACAAATAGTCTAAAATCTAGATATGCAACATATACAGAGTTCTTTTACAATGTTATCTATTATATACTATCACTCATTAGTAATGAACTGCAAATTCATATCATCATTCCTATAATAAATTTTAGTAATATCTATCATAAGCTTTAAAGCACTACTGTTGTTTGAGCAAAAAAATATAGGCTTCTAGATATCAGTCCTTTAAGGGGAATTAAAGATTTTAAAATTAATAAAAGTTTGTGTTATGCATAATGGATATTACTCAATATTTTTTAAAATGCAAATAAGCTTTAGAGAAGAACTTAGTAGAATCATAACACTGAAAGATATGTTGTAGTATCCTGCACCCAGTGTCCAAGAAGGAGATTATTATGTCAGTGCTCTTGTAAACTTAATCAATTCTTTTTGCTAGCTTTGTTTTATTTTAATTTTTTAGGTAGGTTTTTTTTTTGTCTGTAAGGCAGAATATATAGTCTCTAGCACTTCCTGAGGTAAAGGAGCTTTTTTCTTCTCCTAGAACTTCTTTATCTTTCTAGAAAAGACACTTAATAGCATGCACAATAACATTAAAAATCTAAAACAAAGACAAAAATCTATGATAATGAACATAGTACAGTTGCAGAACAAAATATGTATGAGTGCATTTATTATAACTTATCCTTGGTTTGGAATTAAGGTGGGGGCTATAGACTTTTGTTGGACTTCTCTATTGAATGGTTTCCATGATTTTCTGTGAACAGTTTAGTGGTCGTGTTGAAAGATTTTAAAGATAATTTTTTCAATTTGAAAATAGATGACATATATGTTTTGTTGAAGTATAAAAGATAAATATATTAATTTGTCACATATATGAACCATCTTATTTATTGATCAAAAGCATAGAAAATATCTATTTCCTATTAATAGGAAGACAAAAGAAATTTCTCACCAAGTAATTTTTTAAATAGGAATTTTTAAGAAAACATTGGCATTTTGCCTGTGTCTGTGAGGGTGCCTGATCTTGAAGTTACAGACAGTTTTGAACTGCTATGTGGGTGCTGGGAATTGAACCTGGGTCCTCTGGAATCACAGTCAGTGCTCTTTATATTGTATGGTCCTCTTGTTGAGCTGGGTTTATGTGTGTGTTCTGCCACTATCCTTTGTACACATAAGTCTTTGGAGCAAATATACCTTTACCTAGAGAGTTATGGATACTGAGATGTGTTTGTATTGTTTCTGGTAATCTCCCAATAGGTTATTTTCCCAACCTCTCTATATGGAAGTAATATATTTTGACTATCATTATTACATTCTTTGGCATAAAAAAGTGTGTATGTGCATGTGTATGTCTGTGAAACATGCCTAGTATCCTTGGATGTTCAAGTGAGACTTTATCTTAAACTGATGTGTCCTCTTACTAATACCTGTTGTGCTCTGATGAAATGATTGACTGTATTGATTTTACAAACACAAAACATAAGAAAGATTAATTATTTATATTGCAATGTATGGTCATTTTTTTTAGCCTTTATGGAGTCAACATTGTGATAGGTGCTTTGAGAAATATTTTTCCAGAAATGATTTTATAGCAAAAACAATGGGCAGCTTTTACATTGTTATGTGTGAGTCAGTTGTTATATTTGAGTTACTAGAAGATCATGAAGTATTCCCAAAGGAGAAAGCTATACGATTCCATAGCAGGGAAACCAACATGAATTTCTAGTTCCATTGTTTTCTCTCATAGTGTAAATTAACATGCATGCTACTAGTTTGGTTTACAAGAATCAGCAGAATGTTTATCATTGGTGGGAGCAAAACATCATTAGTTCACCTTCTTCACCATATACAGCAGAATTTCCTCTAGGTACATAATCATTTCCAAAGAGACAACCTTGCCACTTAACTATCAACATGTTCACTGTTGATTTTCACATTTCCATCTTTCTGTCATTATCTCATTAACTGAAAATTTTATTCTAGAGAATGCTGTTAAGAATTCAAAGATAGCTGGATCTGGGATCATGTGCTGTCTGCAGAGCGTGTCCCCATGCACTCTGTAGCAAACAGAGATAAACCCTGACTGCCAGGGTCCCCTCAGCTGATGCTGAGGGAATTTGCACAGCTACCCACCTCCAACTGAGCAAACAGATAAGGACTGGAGACTCTGAAGGACAGACTCAGACCCCGCCCAGAAGTGAGGAAGTCCCTGCATATGTATCCCTGCCAGGGAGTGTTGAGCTCCAATCAGTTCCAGTTCTAGTTCTAGGACCAAGTGCTGTCTGCAGAGCATGTCCCCACACACTCTGTAGCAGACAGAAATAAACTATGACTGCCACGGTCCCCCCAGCTGCTGCTGAGGGAATTTGCAGGGCCACCACCCCAACTCCAATTGGTCAAACAGAGAAAGATTGAAGACTAGAAATTCAGTCCCCAGCCCAGAGCAGAGATAGAGATTGAGCAGACCTTTTCCTCAGAGATGACAGGAAGCAAACAAGACCAAGTGCCACAACTGACCAGGAGCCACCTAATTGTGAACCAATAAAGCCATGGGCAGACACCAGTGCAAAAATATACATAATAATATAAAGAACAACAAGGTAACTCCAGAAGAAAGTGGCAATCCTACAAATACAAGATGTGAACTGAGCAATGAAGACAAAACAGAAGGAAGCAACACCAAAAATTCCTTTATGATGATCATCAAAGCTCTCAAAGAAGATATAAAAAATTGCCTTAAAGAAATATAGGAAAATACAATAAAAAATGGAAGAGATGAACAAATCTATGAAAGAAACATGGCAGGAACTAAAAGCTGAAATAGAAGCAATAAAAAAGGCACAAAATGAGGCAAAGATGGAAATAGAAAACCTGAAGAAAAATGCTGGAACCACAGATACAAGCATAATAAGCAGAATTAAAAAAAATGGAAGATAGAATCTCTGAAGTGGAAGACTCAGTAGCTCAAATAGATATATCAGTCAAAGAAAATAGTAAAACTAAAAAAGCCATAACTCAAAATGTTCAGGAAATCTGGGACACCATGAAAAGACCTAATTTGAGAATAATAGAAGAAGGAGAAGAATACCAGCTCAAAGGCACAGATAATGTTTTCAATAAAATCA
>PVIH01016436.1:0-45619 GCA_004025045.1 Sigmodon hispidus
ATCACCAGATTTCAAGAATTTAGGTCCATCTTCTAGCTTCTTACCAGAACGACGATCAATCTTCTCTTTAAGCTCAGCAAACTTGCATGCTATGTGAGCTGTGTGACAATCCAGGACAGGGGCATAGCCAGCACTAATTTGGCCTGGATGGTTCAGGATAATGACCTGAGCAGTGAAGCCAGCAGCCTCCATTGGTGGGACCCTCCTGTTTTAAGAGGGAATTTTTTGCTTTATTGTATTTCTTCCTTTTTTGTCTTTACTTTTCAGGATATATGGAGTGAGCAAAAAGTTGTCTACAGGAGTTCAAGTCTAAATTCACATGGCCTGAGAAACCCCACTCTTTAGGATAGGTCCAGTTTGTTTGCTGTGTTCGGCCTCTCTTCCTTTTTCCTTAAAGATTACCCATTTCCCCCTCTTGGGTCCCTCACCACTACAGTTACTACAAGGGACATCATACTTATTTAAATTTCACATCTCCATTTGTATAGAGACTAGGTTTCTAGCTGCTCTTCTCCTAGCCAAGAAACCAGAGACAGCTATGTTCTGTTTGAGCCATCCATGGGCATAAGGAGGGCACCAAATGCCTTCATGACTATGAGATCTACAGCTGACTCAGATGTAACTTATGATTACCATCCCTCCTTCTTTTCACTCTATGGAAGGCATTTGCTGGAGAATATTAGGGAAGAGAAGAACATTACTATGATGGCTAATCTTGGTTGTCAAGGTTGCCTCTGATATTAGAAGCACATCAATGGAGATTTCTCTTCTTATCTGCATCTTTGAGAGAGGAAGTCACACTTTTAATTCAGATCTTTATTCCAAAAATAATCTCAACAATGCCTTCTGCTGGAAGCCTATATAAATACACGAAAGAAGGAAAGGTTTCCTCTTTGCCTGTTTGCTCTTGACTTGTTAGCTCACCCCTTCCTTCTTGATTCTTGGACTTTCCATTTATAGCCAGCCATTGTTGTATTAGCTGGACCACAGCCTGAAAGACATTCTAACAAATCCCCAGTCTGTATATAGAGATATATTCAGTTACTCTAGGGAGCCCTGACAATATCAGACACGCAGGGAGTACATTCTAGGGCAGTTTTGGTCTCAATTATGTTACAAATATCTAATTATCACATTTCCTTAACCTGTTCTTCAGGTAATGCTTTGGTGTTGGCCTTCTTGGTTCCTATCACATCTCAGAAACTAAAGTAAAATAGCAAAATCCCAGATCTCTCAAATGGAATACAAATTAGTATAATTACATGAGTGCCTAAGATGTAGAGATTCTAGGACAAGTGAGGGATAGAAAGCCAGTAACTTTAGCTTCTGTGGGCTAAGCAACCGGCTGAGATAAAAAATAAATTCCTAAAAAGCCCCTGTTTTCTAATAACTTGAACTCATAGTTCACCCCTAGCAAATTTTGCCTATAAATACTCATGTAATATAAATAACTGGAACTCTCCTCCTGCCCTCGTGTTGAGTGAGGGAAGTTCCCTTCCTGGTTGGAGTCATGCCTCGAAATAAACCTTGCTTTTACATTCACACTCGGTCCCTGGTGGTCTCTCTGCTGAGTCTGCGCTTTACAAAACTACCACCGCCATTCTTTTATTACTACCTCCCAGTTGGTGGACTATAATACAGGTATATAATGATGTCTCTGCTCCAAAGTTTCATCTTTTTTTCTCTGTAAGACTATAACACCCACTGATAAGCAAATATTAAGGCAACACCATGCAGCCTGGTTATTATGCCACACAGCTTTAATCTCAGCACTTGGGAGGCAGAGGCAGGTAGTTTTGTGAGTACTTGGCCAGCCTTATCTACAAAGATAGTTCCAGTACAGTCAAGACTATACATAAAAACCCTGTCGTAAAATCTTCTCTGCCCACCTCCAAAAAAAGGAATGGAAAGCTTTTCTGAATGGTTAGGCTGTTTGATAACCAACTGCCCCATCTTTTAGCTGGAGTGCTGTTTCTTTTCTATTTTATAATTCTGAAGTGTATCTGAAACCATTTATTTCGTTTCCTGGGCTGTGGGTAACTAAGACATAAAATATACACCCTGGTATGTTGCTATCATTGTTCTAATGATGGATGTGACTGCTTTACATTCATTTATAATTAAGGACTTAAACTGATTATAGTATATTTGATTATTCAACTTGCTGAGAGTTTTATGAATTGATTTTACAAAAAGGTGAGCAAATGAGAAAATTGCCAGCTGTTTATGTCCCTGGTTTAAGGGAATGGAGATCTAGGGTCTTCTGAGGTGGACGTCTGGTGTTAGTGGCCCTCCAACCCTGTGGAGAATTGAAATGTCAATAAGCAAATTGTTTCCTGTTTTCTTCTTGTTCATCATCATGGCTCCCTGCTTGGCATCTCAGTTCCATTCGCCTGGTAGACTCACCTACTTTCTTTCTCAGGTGCTCATGACTAACACCATTGACCCCCATTTGATCACTTCAGCTGAAGGAGAGTCAAGAACAGAAGCATTTCTCCTGCTGTAATTTTGGTGGTTCTTTTTCTTTTCTTGTTTGTTTGAAAGGGCTTTTATAGTTTAAAACTGAGAAATCTGTGGCTGCAGTTATCAGTTTTCTGGAGTGTAATTGCAGAGCTTGGATGAGTCATTAGATATTCTGAGAAGGTTTATACCAAATGTAAGGAAACATTTGCTAAGAAGTAGAGCTGGCCAGTGGCCTGCTGGAGAAAGACTTCGTGCAGGCTCTGCTAGGATGGGGTCATGGTGAAAGATGCAAGATGATCTTCTTGTAGGCTGTGGCATCAGTTACCTGTGAGAACTGTAATGGCAGTAATATTTCCTTGTTAAACTGTGAGGTTATCTTAGTAAGCCATTTCTCCTTTTCTGAATCATGGGTGAGACATCAAATGTGGCACTCTAGCACGTAGCTGTCATTGATCTCATGGTGAGTGTTGATTGATTGATCACATTAAATACATTTAAAGTCAAAGACTTACTGGTTCTAATGTATCTTTGGCAATTGCTTGTATCTGGTCCTTATAGTTCAGTACTCTGCTAATCTCATCAAGATCAGGATTGAATATAAGGTGCCACTTCTTATTAGAGAAGTAGACAAGCGCACTAGAGCCTGAATTTAAATAAAATAGTGCAAATAATAAAATCCAATTAAAAAACACCGGGTAACAAGCATTATATTTCCCAGAGCAATCAAGAGGTGGTGTGGACAGATATTTGTTTTTATTTACTTAACTTTTTGAGATAAGGTTTCTTTTTGAAATTGCTCTAGCTATGCTGGAACTCAATCTGCAGATCAGGCTGGACTCTATGTCAAAGATACCCACCTGCCTTTGGTTCCCAACTGCTAGCATTAAAGGTATGCACTACCACCAGGCTCTACATCTTTAAAAGATAAATGCTATGGCTAGGCTAGGTGGCTTCTACTGTGATCTTTGCCCTCTGGAGACTAAGCACAGGAACTATGAATTTGGGATCAATCTGGGCTACAAAGTGAGATGTTGAGTCAACAATAACAACAACAAATCAAGTAAGTTTGGAAAGAAAAACAGTAATATCAACTATTTTGCCTGAAATTTGCTATGTGCAAGCTCCTATATGTATTAAGTGGTTTTTGTTCTGCTTCTTTCTCTGCATTTTGCCTGCAGGTTTGTCTATGCACCATGTATGTACAGTATCTACAGATACTAGAGAAAGGGTAGTGGGTCTCCTGGGGGTGGAATAATAGACTGTTGTGGGCTGCCATGTGGATGCTGTGGATTGAGCCCAGATGCTCTGGAAGAGCAATCAGTGCTTCAACTCTGAGGCTTCTCTATAGCCAGCTTGTTTTAAGATCACATTATGTAGACCTGGCTGACGTGGAACTCACTGAAACAGGCTGGCCTCACACTTTGAGGCGATTCTTCTCTCTGCCCCCTGTGCACTTAGATGACAGAGGTGTGCCACCATACCTAAGTTAGGCTTTGCATGAGTGTAGAGGAGCTTGGTGTGGTTATTTTCATTGTGCAGTTGATGAAATAGACCAGGAATAAGAAACAAGGCTAGTAAGAGTGTGTATGGACAGGCATGGTCAGACTGTGTGTGTGTGTTGGGGAGTTGGATAAAAGGAAAATGAATAAGCTAGTTTGGATCAAATTCTCTAATTCAAATTAAAAAGTTGACCTCACAGCATGTTTTCCTGAACCCTTCAGAGAAAAAATATTCAATGCCAAGTACTTTGTTACGCTGATATGCATTACATCTCTCTGTTAGGTTGTAAGTCTCAGCAGGTTGGGCATTTGTCCAATCAAATATGGAGAGGCCGAGATTGGCTTTTCTTTCCTGTATTTTTGAGTGTTTTATGGAGACTTAATCTCCCATCCACAGTATGGAGAGCTCTAACTTGCACTTAGTGTATGAAGGTTTCAGACTTGATGTCTTTTGTGCACCTAGGAAGGCCTTAGTACATTTCTCAGGAAGCTGGGTACCAGCTTTTGCCTACACTGGCTATGTGCCCTCAGGTAAATACACTCCTACACCCACCAATCTTATTCTTTTTGTGGGCTATTAGTCTACCAGTGTGTTTGTGCATGACTATTCTAGGTGTAGAATGTCAGATTAGCTCTTTACAAATACAATATGCATTGTGTTATTTCCAGAAGACCTTAATTGGCTATCTGAAGTCATCCTATGCATATGATCCCAATTTACTCAGGAAATCTGTTTTTCTTTCCCAGAGGCTCCATGGATGTCCCTCTTAAGTACCATCTGTTTCCTAGCTGCTCAGAGGTTGTGGATTATAGCCTGAGTATTCTTTGCTTTATGTCTAAAATTCATTTGTGAGTGAGTACATACCATGTCTATCTTTCTAGGTCTGTGTTACCTCACTCAGAATGATACTCTCTAAATACATCCACTTTCCTGCAAATTTTGGGATGCCATTTTTCTTACTGCTGAGTAGAACTCTATTTTGTAAATGTACCACAATTTTTAATTCATTCTTCACTTGAGGAACATCTAGGTTTTTTCAGGTTCTGGCAATTTTAAATAACGCTGCTATGAACATAATTGAGCTAATTTCCTTTGGTTAAGGATGTGCATCCTTTGGTTATATGCTTAATACTATTGCTAGATAATTGGTTAGATTGATTCCCAGTTTTTGGAGGAGCCGCCATACTGATTTCCAAACTGGTTGTACAAGTTTACACTTTCAGGGGCAATGGAGGAGTGTTCCTCTTGCTCACACTCGCTCCAGCATAGGCTGTCATCTGTGATTTTGAACTTAGCCATTCTGACAGGGATAAGATGGTATCTCAGAGTTATTTTCATTTTCATTTCTGAGATTGCTAAGGGTGTTGAGCAATTCAGTAGATATCTTTCAGCCATTTGAAATTCTTCTGTTTAGAATTCTCTTTAGCGAAATGCAAATCAAAACAACTTTGAGATACCACCTGACACCTGTTAGATTGGCTAAGATAAAAGGCACAGATGACAGCCTATGCTAGAGAGGATGCGGAGCAAGGGGAACACTCCTCCATTGTTGGTGGGAGTGTAAGCTTGTTCAATTACTTTGGAATGCAATATGGCGGTTTCTCAGAAAATTGAGAATCAATCTCCCCAAGGACCCAGCAATACCACTTCTGGGTATATACCCTAAAGAGGAACATTCACACTCCAAAGGTATTAGCTCAACTATGTTCATAGCAGCATTATTTGTAATAGCAAGAACCTGGAAACAACCTAGATATCTCTCAACTGAAGAATGGATTAACAAACTGTGGTACATCTACACAATGGAATACTACTCAGCAGTAAGAAAAAATGATAACCTCAAATTCGCAGGCAAATGGATGGATTTGGAGAATATCCTCCTGAGCGAGGTATCACAAACTCAGGAAGATAAGCAGGGGATGTACTCACTCATTAGTGGTCTCTAAACAAACAAACAAGAAAAAAGCCAAGCATGCCCAGGCTGCAAACCATGACCACTGAACAGCTTGGGATCAGAAACACCTTGGACTGACCCTTCAGATCCCACTCCAACTATAGGAACACCTGACTCACTCTTGAGGGAGAGGGGACAAAACTGGATTTGCCAGGAGTGGAGACTGAACTAAGCATTATTGGATCAGTGAGACCATAGGACTGTCTGCTCCCTGCCAAGGGAGGGGATGGGGAGTTGCAGAGAAGAAAAATGACCTGATGTGGTGGGAGGGGGAAGGAACCTTGAATAAGGATATACAGGGATGGAAAAAAAAATTCAGAGGGAAAGCTGAACACAAAGTAAATATATGTGTAGCAATCTTATTTGCATTATCACCCTTGATAAGTCATGCTTATGATTTTTATCTTCATAGTTATTGTTAACTTATCAGTATTTTAAATTCATTTTACTGTTTTTCTTGATAAATACAAAATAAATAAAGAAGGATAAAAAAAAGGAATTCTCTTTAGCTCTGTATCCTATTTTGAATTGGATCATTTGTGGTTTTATCTCTAATTTCTTGTTTTCTTTATATATTTTAGAGATCAGTCCTCTGTTAGATGTAGGGTTAGGGAAGAAATATTCCTATTCTGTAGACTGGATGAACTGAATTGTTAGGGACCACTTCCTATGTTGGGATGCTTTGCTCAGCCTTGATACAAGGAGAAGGGGTTCAGTCCTGGCTCAATTTGGCATGGTAGCCTGTGCTGACTACTCAAGGAAGCCTTACCCTGTCTGAGGAGTGAGATGTGGGAGGGAGAAGGAACAGTGAAGGGTATGTAAAAGGAATTTTATTAATAATTAAATTTAAAAAATTGTTTTTTTTTAAAGACCAAAGAAAGCTACAGCACAGAAGTTGCTATAATTGTATTGGTTGGCACAAGGCACTAATTGGCACTTGCTCCTTTGTAAATGCAGGCAAAATTTTCAACATATGCTCAAAATGAGTTTCTTAACTTATTCTTGGCTTTCTTGGTGATGCAGAGAGAATTTCTGATTTACAAAATGTTTATGTTGATAAACACAGTGACTACAATTTTTGCTTTTAAAAATTATAACTTATGGGAAAAACTTTACACACATAAATTTTTAAATAAATATTTTGTCAACAATACCTTTTAAAAAATTCCATGTGAAAGGGAATAGTAATCATGATCTTTCAAGTAGATAGAAACCAGTAAAGGCAGGAGTTTGCATACTATTTTCATATTCACAAAATCATATTGAATCTTATTAGTATGTACAATGTATTTTTGTTAATGAAAGTACATATGTGGAAAAAAGAAATTTATATTTTTAAATAATATTTATACAAAAAACTGATTGGATTTGTGTTTTATAAGATAGAATAGAAACAAAAATTTACTATGATGTAGCAATTAACACTATATCAAAAACTTCAATCACTTTTGGAACTTAGAGTAATAACTATGACTTCACTAAATTTAAAGTTAAAGCTCAGTGTGGTAGCCCATGGCTATAATCCAACCATATAAAAATCTCAGGAGCGAGAATAATGAATTCAAGGTCAGACTGGACTACAAGCAATCTACTGTCCTCAAAGTAAATAGTAGTTATGTTGTAGACTTTTAGGCTTATATTGTTTTGTATTGCATTTACCCAGCTATATGCCACAAAGGAGAGAGACATTACTAAGGGTTCCCAAAATTTTTAATAATTTACCACATAAGCGAGTCAGTGATAAATCAGGGCTGTAAAACAAGAACTCAGAACCTTGTTTCTTCTGACAGCCCCAAGCAGGGGCAGAAGTGTGGTTTATAAGCATAAAATTCACAAACATTTATCGCCAAATTACAGTTACAATTTTGCCAATTAAGATTTAGAGATTAGGGGCGTCCATCATTGTCAGCTGATATACAATGCAAGCCTTTCAGTCCAATCAATCAGATTCACTCGTTCACTCTGTGGTTAAGAACAGCCATAAGGTTTCTAAAGAACTAAATATGCATCATAGCTATGTCTATGCTTTAGAGAGGAGATCTGTCAGCTATTGGGAACTTTTCAGCTTCCCTAGGGCTTGGAAACCTGAACTTTATTTTACTCTGCAGGTAAACTGTAGACTGAAGTTAAAATGCCAATCAATATTCAGGCCAAGGTGCTTTTGCCTGCAGGTCCCTTCACTTTTGGTGTTAAGAAAAAAACTTACTGGTCTTTGTTTGAAACGTTGTGGGGTATCCACCAGAGTATCCACTACTCATACAGGAATATAAACAAATAGGAAGTCTCTAAAGCCTGCCAGTGACTATGCTGGGTGTTTAAGATCCCAGTGTAACCCTGAGACTTTTTCAGAGTCTAATTCCTCAGGGTGAATGACAGACCCTGAGATACATCACATGCCTTTCTCATACGTGATGCATTGTGAATGGGGGGTTTCTGATAACTACTGAGAGAGGATCCCACTCTGCAGCTTATGGTGTTCTGAAACTCCCTGTTTAACTCAAACTGCAAACAATTATAACATACTTACCCCTTCTTTTGAATGGTAAATTAGGGTTACAGCCATAATCAGCTATGCCTGGGTCCTGGAGGTGTACTGTCTCAATTTAGGTAATCATAATACACCATAGTACACTTTACCAGAAGGAAGTATATGAATGAAATAAAATAAATAAGACCTCAAAGTAAGAACAAGAAAACATAACAAGAACAGACACAAAGTGATTTCTTTTTTTCCTTCTTTATTTATTTTGTATTTATCAAGAAAAACAGTAAAATGAATTTAAAATACTGATAAGTTAACAATAACTATGAAGAAGATAAAAATCCTAAATATGACTTATTAAGGGTGATAATGCAAATAAGATTACTACACATATATTTACTTTGTGTTCAGCTTTCCCTCTGAATTTTTTCTTTTTCATCCTTGTAAATCCTTATTCAAGGTCCCTTCCCCCTCCCGCCACATCAGGTCATTTTTTCTTCTCCACAACTCCCCATCCCCTCCCTGGGCAGGGAGCAGACAGTCCTATGGTCTCACTGATCCAATAATGTTTAGATCAGTCTCCACTCCTGGCCAAATCCAGTTTTGTCCCACCTCCCTCAAGAGTGAGTCAGGTGTTCCTATAGTTGGAGTGGGATCTGAAGGGTCAGTTCAGGGTGTTTCTGATCCCAAGCTGTTCAGTGGTCATGGTTTGCAGCCTGGGCATGCTTGGCTTTTTTCTTGTTTGTTTGTTTAGAGACCACTAATGAGTGAGTACATCTCCTGCTTATCTTTCTGAGTTTGTGATACCTCGCTCAAGGATATTCTCCAAATCCATCCATTTGCCTGTGAATTTTAGGATATTGTTTACACAATGGAATACTACTCAGCAGTAAGAAAAAACAAAGTGATTTCTTACTGCAGTTAGAACTGCCAATACAGTTTTCATGAGATTTGAAAAAAACCTAACCAGTTATCGAAAATAAAACATAAAAATGACTAATGATTAAAATATTGGCTGTTCTTCCATACAACCCTGGGAAGAGACCCTGAACATACACAGCTGATCACAACACTCTGTAACTCCAGTCGCTGGGGATTGGATGTCCTCTTGTGGCTTCTATGGGCAAAGACATATATGCAGAGACGAGACTCTAAGCTGAGGAAGAATCAAGTGTCTTTCTTATATTTAACTATCCATTGTTTAGGCAATCTAAAACATTGTCTAGGCAGGACCTTGAGGCAGGAACTGAAGCACAGAATATTTTTTTTTTTCTTCCTGAAATGCTTCTTTACTATGAGAAGACTTGGTTGTTGTGAGCGATTTGCTCCAACTTGTACATTGGTGATAGAAAAGAGGTAAATCAGCCAAGAGAAGCAGAGACAAAATTAAAAATTATGGTCCATCAATGCTTGTTTAATAGCAGATTCCTCAATGCTAAAGCTTTCTTTGTGGAGATGAGAACACTTAGAGACTCAGCAGGTATAATTCACAGTTGTAGGAAAAATAAAGTGAACTGCACAGAACTCTTCCCCTAGCTCACAGAAGATTCAATCCATTAACAAGGAGACACATTCCACACCAGTATTCCTGTCCTCCACTCAAGAAAGAGCACTAGTGACCTAGATTTCTTGTCCAACATACCATGCTCATAGGAGTTTTTGTTTCATTCATGTACATCTAAATCATGATGCTTAGGGTAAGCAACCCATCATTCATTTGCTTTTAAGTAACTTAAATAACTTGGGTAATCATACAAGTTCAATACTTTTGATGAGGGTAGAATTAATTGTTCTATCATTGGTGTTCTATCTCATGGGATAAGGCCTTTGATTTCTTCCTTTGTAGAAATAAACAATTGTTATGTAGACACATATGTCACAACACTTGTGTGGGCTGCATTTATTTATTTATTCATTAATTTATTAATTTATTGTGGGCTGCATTTATATGTGTGTGTGAACTGGTGCACTGCCTGCATGTATAACTGTGTAAGGGTGTCAGATCTTGGAATTACAGACAGTTGTTAGCTGCCATGTGGATGCTGGGAATCGAACTCAGATCTTTTGGAAGAACAGCCAGTGCTCTTAATTGCTGAGCCATCTCTCCAGCCCATGTGAGCTGCATTTTAATGAAAAAATCAATTAAGATGACATGCACTGTTAGTGAGCTTCTGAGGTCTTTAAATTGATAAAAAAAAAAAAAAGGCATAACAAATGAGGTGAGAGCATACTAAGCATATATGCAACGTTGTATTCAGTAATAAACTCAGGATAAACTGGTATTTTTAAATACGTAATAATATTCCAGGATCTGAGATTGCATGGTCACTCTGTATCTACTCAGTAGCCATTTATGGACAGAAAGAGAGAGTGAGGTATCTGTTTCTACAATGTTGTTGTGGAACATGTCACAAATATGCATAAATTCAAGTGGACAAATAGACCATGGCCATAATCTTGTCCTGGGATCAATGTGAAGAGCTTGAGTTTATTTAGTAGTTCCTAAGTGGTGTTAAGTGCGACATTGACCCATGAAATTTAACACTAGGAGTTAAAAAAGATTTTTTAAATTTAGAATCTACAGACTTTCTTAACTCTTCACTTAGTGTTTTGTGTCAATACATGACCTTGACAGAAATTCTTTTCTAGTGCGCAATCAGTATCTCCAAGTGATAGGATATATTCAAGCTGTAGTTGACTACACATGCCCTCCCTTTCTGTAAAATATTTTTCATTGTGTGACTTTTCAGGTAGTCTGTTCCAGAACACTGAGTGTTCAGTGGTAGATTTTTACAAACCCTTGTCACATTTGTGAAGATACGTTTCCTTTCATGCATGATATCATTGTAACCTAACAGTGTCTGAAAGATTTGGGAAAGTGTCCCCAAGATTAAATGTAACTTGAATATTTGAAAGATGATACCCTATACAGTTGAAAATGACACTCTCTGAAGCCCTTTACCTGCAAACTGTAAGTGACATAGGTGGGCTTATGCGTCAGAAGATGTAGGCCAGAAAAAGGTCTTCAAGATCTCTCATATTATATAGGCTGTATTGATCTTCTTGATAGTTATGAGCCAGAAGTAAAGGGTCACCCTTCTAATTGAGATCAGGGATATCACGAAGTTATATTCACACCAAGCTGAAATCTCCCCTTCTGACAGCTGCCTGGCTTTCATAGACAAATCAGGTTCTTCCATCCTTTGAGGGGAAATACTCAGAAACTGTCCATTTACGTAGCAGGGCTGTGTCTCACACTCTATTAAAATGTCAATCAAGATCTATACACTGGTACAACCAATTTATTATATATATTAGCAACATTTTAGTTTCTTTGAGGAATACATGAACAGATGGAAATTCTTATCTTGTTCTGTGATCCACAACAATACCTCCTCTGCCTGAAGAGGTCATAGTTTCCATTGCCAAGACAACTGTTATTGTTTTGTTGAATGGAAGAGAGAAGCCTCTCCATTTTCCTTCTAAGCCACTTTGCTTCTGCATGAGAGTAGTGTAGTTTGTTGTGCAGATGTAATTGTTACAGCCTGCCTTTTTGCTGGACAGCCTTTTCCATTTGTTTTGTTTGCTGGTGGAGAAAGCTGTAATTGTTTAGGCTGCTAGGACTCAGTGGCTTCTGAGATTGCTCCCTGGCACACAGAAATAGAACTGTACAAAACATTCCATTTAAACCTCAGCGATTTCCATGCAAGCAAGAGTGTAATAGTATGTGAGAGCTTGAGCAGTGAGGAAGAATAGTGTAGCATGACTTTTTACTCCATAATAAAATGAACATTCTGTTATGACTTTAGCATTGATTATCTCAGATAGAGAATTTCAGAAGTAATTGAACAGATTGTTGCACTAAGAGCTAGGTCAATGGCCATGAAGCTTAATAGTCCAGAGTAGAAAGAGCCAGGGAGAGTCATGATAACCTGACTTATCATTTTAGGCATTACATTTTTTAAACCTAGGCCTTGGTAGTACATGATTTTTGTAAATGATAGAGAGTATAAGAAGTTGAGAGTTAACTAAAAGTAGGGACTTCCAAGTATTGCTTCTATAAGAACTCTCTCTGTATTTCAGCATGGAGTTTCTTTAAACACCAAAACCATGTGAGCCACATAACTCTAATCCTGACCCTAAGGTGGAACTCCATGAAATGATTTCTATTCATGATGAGGTGGGACTGTATGTGGTGATGTATTATGTATGAAATAAAGTTTGCCTGAAGATCAGAGGACAAAGCCAGCCAGAGTTAGCCATAGAGGTCAGGGAGTGGTGATACATACCTTCAATCTTAGCACTTGGGAGGTGGAGATCCTGTGATCTATGAGAGTTTAAGGCTAAACAGAGCTAGGTAGTGGTAGCACACACCTTTAACCCTAGCACTTGGGATCCTATACCTCTGCTTCCAGTACTTGGGAACCACACACATCTTTAAGCCCAGCACTAGGAAGCTTGAACCAGGAAGTAATACGGCTGGGTAGAGAAAGGTATCAAGGTGGGAGGAGACAGAATGTGCCCTCTTCCATTTTGGCTGAGAAATCAGAGGCATTCAATCTGAGGATTCATGGAGAAAGAGTCTATTCTTTTTGGCCTGAGAAGTCAGCTTGTTCCTCTGTCTCTCTTATCTTTTAGCATTTGCCTCAATATCTGGCTCCAGGTTTTTATTATAATAGCAATAAGAATTCGTGTAATAACTGTGTAGTGATGTAGCTCTTTTGAGGTCACCAAATACAACTGTAACTCCTTATCAACCTAGACTTGTGTGGAATCATTACTTTGATCAATTATCAGTGCCTTATCTGGGGGTAGTAAAGATCTTTTCTAGATAAGAAATCTCCAATAATTTATTACTTTTCTTTTGTGAGGCAGGTGAGGAGGAACGCTGGGTACGGAACCTGGGGCATGGGACTTGGGCATGTTAGACAAATGCTCTATTGCTGTGGCTTTGTAGGAAAGCCACAAAACAAAATATCTACAGTCATATTTTGTTTTTGTGGCTTTCCTAGAAAGGAGTGCTTTGTATCTAATACATGTAAATAGACATATACACACATTTTCTCAAGCTCAATCAAGTACATATTATATAATATACAGCCATGAAGCAAATTATGTAAGCAGCATGATTCTTAGGACACGTTCAAAATACAATATTTTGTGAGCTATTGATATCATTGTAGCTAGTAAAGAAATGTGCCAAAACTACCTTTGCCATTCCACTTAAACTGGTTTCCCATAATTTCAATAAACATCTCCTGTGACATAATTTTGTCATCAGCTTGTACGATCCCAAGTTTACTCAACCGTTTCTTCATCCGGCCTTTTTGCATGGAAGTAGCAAGTAGTTCATTTATAATCTCACCATTTCCCTTAGCTTGTTCAGAAAAGTCATCTGTGGCATAAAATTCCATTTTGCTAGGCACACACTGAAACATTTCTTCCAGATCTAGTCCTTCAGTGGCATCTGCTTCTCTATTTTTCTGAATTGTATCATCTGAAAAAACAAATTATAATGAAGTTAAATATACAGTTTAAACCAACAAGGGGATATTTCTAACATAATCTGTTAGACTCAAGTATTTTCTGCCAAGAGCTTATAATAAGATTTTTACTAACTCTTTACTATAAGAGCCTCTTGCAGTATGATCAGAGTTTATTTCTGGTACATGAACTGGGTTCTCAGAGCCCATTTCTTTCAGTGGAACATTTTACTCAGCCTTGATACTATGTGGGTAGGAACTTGGACCTACCTAAACTGGATATAGCAGACTTGAATTAACTCACCTTGGGATTCCTTGTCCTCTCTGGGGGAATGGATGGAGGGATGAGGTATGTGTTGGGGAGGCTGAAGGAGAACTGGCAGGAGAGGAAGCAGTGGTGGGTATGGGAAAACAATGTTTTAAATAAAAATATAAAGATAAAAAAGAATTAAAAACATACTTATAAAAAGCCAAAAATAAGCTCGGAATAAACAGACCAACAAGTCAAATTTGAACATTTCTTTCGTGCTTAGAATCTATAATGACTTCATAAAGCTTCTCTATCTCTATGAGCAAGCATATTCAATGTTTTCTTTTGAAAAGTGATCTCAAAAAAAAAAAAAAAAAAAAAAAAGAAAAGTGATCTCTGACTCTGAAGCTAAGTATATCCTTGGCTTCCATTCCACTGAATACACAGTTTTGGGCATGTTAGGCAAGCACTCTACAAGTTGAGCTATATTGACAGACCTCCAGCAACACTTTTAAGAAGGGAAGAAAAACTAAAATTGTCAGTAGAATTTACTGCTGAAATAAAGTAAATTAGATCTAGTTTTATATGGCATTAATAAATACATTTACATATTTTAATTAATAACTAAATATAGCATACCGCTAGTTTCATCTTGGGCATTTTCCGGTAGATCACAGAAAATTGTAGGCTTCACCAAAACAACACCATAACCTTCATTGTTATGTATGATGTTATTTATCATAGAAATTTTGGGGATATCAAAATGCTCATCAAGGAAGTCCTGTGACATTGAAAACAAGTATATTAAAAAAAATTATCATATTAAACAAGTTTCATGAATTCTTTATCTTTTCACACACTATCTCTAAAAATGAAAATACAAAAGTTATGCTTATTAGTAAGTTGTAACTGAGTTCAAAGTAAGTGTTGTCATTTCTGCAGATCTAAACACAACAAACAAAAGATTATTGGAAGATTTTTTTTTTTTTCTTTCAGTTTTTCAAGACAGAGTTTCCCTGTGTAGCCTTGATTGTCCTAGAACTCACTCTGTACAACAGGCTGGCCTCTGTGGTGATATACTGTGTAACAAATAAAGATTGCCTGGAAGATCAGAGGACAGAGCCAGCCACAGAGTTAGCCATAGAGGTCAAGCAGTGGTGACACACCTTTAATTTTAGCACTCAGGATGCAGAGATCTGTTTGGGTCTTTGCTGAGTTCAAGGCCAGCCTGGACTACAATTAATTCAGTCCAAAAGAGAAGTAGAGCCAGGCAGTGGTGGCACACACCTTTAAACCCAGCACTAGGAAATTGAAACAGGAAGTAAAATGGCTGAGTAGAAAAAGGAATTAAAGGCAGGAGGAGACACAGTTCAGCCTTCCCTTTCAGCAGAGGGCTCAAAGGCATACAATCTGAGGATTCAGTGAAGACAGGTTCTTCCCCTTTTGGCTTGAGGATTTAGTAGTGGTGAGAAGTTTCTCCAGTGGCTTGTACTTATGTCTCCCTGATCTTTCAGCTTTACCCTAATATCTGGCTTTGAGCTTTTATTATAAGATTAATTTGGACTTGTACAACAGGCCTCAAACTCAGAGTTCTGCCTCTGCCTCCTGAGTGCTGGGGTTAAAGGTGTGTACCATCACCACCCAGCTATCAGAAGACTTAATTACTATTAGTGTTCTTAAAATATATGTATTATTTATACTTTACAAAACAATAACAGAACACAACATGGAAATTAAATATCCATAACTTTTTAAGTGAAGTCATTCTAACTTTTAGAAAAAAATGTTTCAGCCAATACTCACCTTAATGAGGATCCCTTCCTTGCAGTGATGGATCTCATTGTCAGTCAGGGTACACTTACTCCCAGGATATATTTCTATACCAGCACCCTATAAAATATGAGGTACCAGCTTTAAAAAGTCATAGGGGCTAGAAAGATGACCCAGAAGTTAAGAGCAATTGGTGCTCTTCCCAGGGTTTAATTTCTAGCATCTTTAAGTCTAGTTCCAGGGGATCTGACACCTTCTTCTGGCCTCCCTCCATGAGCACCAGGAACACACATGATACATAGACATACAAGCAAGCAAAACAATCATATACATACAAATAAAATAAATATTTAAAAAGACACAATTACAAAGGTTTATTACTATCACTTCTTAGCATTTCAGATGAATAAATGCAAAATATAGTTTTAATGATAACTTATTAGGTCTTTCTTTTACATTTATTTTGTGGATCTCCATAAGTTCTCTCTCTCTCTCTCTCTCTCTCTCTCTCTCTCTCTCTCTCTCTCTCTCTCTCTCTGTAAATGCCACAGTGTACTTGTGGAAATCAGAAGACAACTTATAGGAGTTGGTTATCTTCTTCTACCATCTTAGTTCTTAGAGACCAAACTCAGGTTTTCAGGTTTAGCAGCAAGCATCTAGCCTATTGAGCCATTTTGCTGGCATTTATTAGGCAGTTCTAATCTATATTGCCACCAAGCAATATTGGGGCATCAAGCAATATACTCTAATAATGAGCAACTATTGATAACTACTCACTTTCAAAAATCACATTCATGGAACTGAAAAAATGACTTGTTTACTAAAGTGCCTGCAACACAAGCATAAAAAGCCAGGTACAACAGTGTGATCCTATAACTCCAGTGCTGGAAGGGCACAGGTAGGGGAATCGATAGACTTCATTAAATTTATTTAACAATTTTGTCAAAAGAAGTAGTTATTCAAAAACAATCACTGTCTCAATAATTAGTTGGAGACAAGCATTTAATATACAAGCAGAGGGGGGCTTATTCTTAGTCAAGCCATCACAAGGCCCTAAAGCCATGCATATATGGGCAGTAATAAGTGGTGGACAGAGGGTTTTAAAAAAAAGAGCACAAAAAGGATGGGAGGGAAGTTGTAGAGAGGCAGGGAAAAAATTGGAGAGGAAAGAAAAGAAGGTGTGTGTGTGTGTATGCATGCATGCAATTCTCAAGCACTTAAAGTAACAGCTTTAACTGCTAGAAAATTATAAAGTTATGATCTTTTGACAAATTATATATATATACACATACATGCATATATATACACACATATATATATATGTTTGTTTAGGAATGTGCATAGGTGAGTAAAGATGCCCAGAGTCCACAAAAAGGTGTCAGATCCTCTGAAGTAGTAGTTACAAATAGCTGTTAGTCTGCTGACATGGGTGTTGGGAACTGAACCTGGGTTCTCTGCAACAGCAGTATATGCTCTTAGCCACTGAACCACCTCTATCCTCCCAGGGTATAATCTTAAGGGGTTATACTTCTTAAAGCTATCATAGGGAAAGTTAGATAATCATTTTTCTTGCCTGATATGTAAAATGCTACAGAGTTCTTACCTTTAATGAGTATCTAAATTTTAGATAACTAGGCAACATTAATGTCTGAATTTCCTTGAAGAAAAAAATAGATTTACATCTTGGTATCTTATTTGTTTATTTTGGACTTAAACAACCTTAACTACTTCTTTCTAAAGACAAAGTAATACCTTGGAGCCATATACATCTGAATTCTTCATGAAAAGTTCTGCTGATGTGCGTACTATGACCCCTGTAGTTTCACATTGCAGTACACAGTTTTCCAGTGTGGTCTTGCCATGGTGAATGACTATAACAAAACACCCAACAGGATAGGTTAAATACATAGTCTTAAATGATCTCAACACATATGACTAACTTGGCTACAAAGTTCATCAAAATTTAAGTTTTTGAGGGGTCAAGAAATACTTTTATAAGAGATATCACATCATCTAATATTAGCTGTAAACTCTTTCTGATATTGCTATATCACTTAAAATAATTGATTGAATATTTTCGTTAAAATCTACTTAAATTTAATCTGCTGTCTTGGTCACTGTTCTATTGCTGTATCGTGACCAAAGCAACCAAGAGAAATAGAAAATATTTAATCAGGGGCTTGCTTTAGTTTTAGAGGGTTAGTACATTATCATCATAATGGAGAGCATGGTAGCAGATAGGGAGGCATGGTGCTAGAGAAGTAGCTGAGAATTTTACATCCTGATTAGGAGGCAGAGAGTAAGACTTATCCTGATGTGGGCTTTTGAAACCTTGAAGTCCACTGCCAATAACACACTTTTTCCAACAAGACCACACCTCCTAATCCTTCCCAACAGTCCATCAACTAAAAAGCAAGCATCCAATAGCCAATAGGATCTATTCTCACTCAAAGTACCACACTGACCTTTAAGAGAACAGTGTAACGGATTTTACTTTTCTTGAACTTCCCATATAATATGCTCTTACAACTTAAGCTAATGCACAACTTTAAAGTTATGTACTATTTCATGTCTCTGGTCATATAATGTATGCATTTATATATATATGTCATAGTAGTAACTGGCTGAAAGCAGCCAACAGATTGACATCAATCTTAAAACAAAATCCACTATAAATTTTCAAGCAACATGTGGATAAAACATGCCAAACTATAGGCAGTTATAAAACAAAAAGCTTAAATTCTAAAAACATGGGGCTGGAGAGATGGCTCAGTGGTTAAGAGCACCGTCTGCTCTTCCAGAGGACCCGGGTTCGATTCCCAGCACCCACATGGCAGTTAACAACTGTCTGTAGTTCCAGTTCCAGGCAAACACCAAGGCAAATAAATAAATAAATAAATAAATAAATAAATAAATAAATAAAGTTAAAAAAAAAATTCTAAAAACATTATAGTCTCTTAGGAGTTCCAAAAATAAACAATTAGTTCATACCTTTTCCTAGAGCTCATGAGCTTCTTGCTGAGATGAGTAAATGCAAAATCATCATGTTATTGCTACTGATTTAATTGCTTTTTCCTATTCCTTTACATATTGATAATAAAAATTTCCCTTTTCAGTGCCTACTCTCAATAATCAAGCACATGTGTCATGAAATTAAGAAAAGCAGTAAGTAAAAGAAGTACACAGGCTTAAGGATGGAGTAATTTATAAAACAACTGGACATTCCCAGACCCTTCTGGGAAAACCAGAAAGTTTATCAGGGTTATGATGAAGGTTAAGATGGCTGATGTTTCCAAAATAAAATAAAAATGTAGAAGTTTGTACAATCCATAATCATACAATTGGATATTTTTCAGGGTAACATTTAACTTTCTTATACATGTTACAAGCTCATGAAATATAAGGCAGTACCTATCTTGAGTTATTTTTTAAAAACTAAGTGCAATATTTTTAATAATAAATGCCTGGCTCGGTGGGTAAAGCACTTGCTAAGCATAAGGACCTAAGTTTAAATGCCCAGAACTCAAGTAAAGCCAGGCACAGTAATGTACACAGGCAATCCCAGAGATCCTATCATGAGAGGAGAGAAGATCCCTGGTATAAACTGCAGTTAACAACAGAGACCCTGCCTCCAACAAGGTGGAAAATGATTATTGACACTCAAGGTTATTTTTCTGACTGGCCTCCCTCTCCCCTGCCACAGAAGGATAAGTGGACACTCACACTGCCACACACCCATAAAAGAATACTGTATACAGTATACAGAAGAGGGTACCAGATGGCATCATAGATGGTTATAAGCCACCATGTGGTTGCTGGGAATTGAACTCAGGACCTCTGGAAAAACAGTCAGTGCTCTTAACTTCTGAGCCAAGTGTATGTAATATTGTTTTATTATTATTGATACATAAATATCAATGAATAACTTTGTTGGATACCTTAGGGGGGAAAAACCTTGAAAACAGGTGGATACATATCCTACAAAACAAATACTAGAGCAATGTCTTAGCCTTTTGCTATGTCTACAACAAAATTCCTTACATGATTCTAGTATCTGCACACTCAGAACAGCATGGTATCTGATAAGATCTTCCTAGATATGCTGCAATGTAGAGAGGCATAAAGGAGAAGAAATTGCATGCAGAAGGGGCACATTTACTAGCAAAGTGGAGTACAAAGGTATCATGTTCATTCTTGTAAGAACATACTCTCAGGGGAACTAATTTGTTCCTCCAAGACCTATAGGAATGACCTACAAGACCATTCAGGGGGATAAAGCCCTAGAAATCTAATTACCTACTACTAGGCAACATGTCTAAAGGTTTCCATCACTTTCACACTGTGATACTAATATTAGGTGTAGTGAAACATGCCTATAAACCCAGGGTTTAGGAGGCTGAGGCAGGACTGTCATTTGCCATGACAGCTGAGTTTTAAAAGCCAAATCAAACTACCGCAACAAAATACTTATAGAAAATAAAATGAATACGTTTTCAAGAATAAACTGAGTTATTTTTTTTACTATGAGGATTCATAAATTGTCATGATATGCACATAAAGTATTAACCAGTCTTCTATATATCCAAGTGGCATTAAATTTTATCTTTCATAAAAAGTCAAATTTTCTCTCAAAGCTCAAAATAAACACACCAAACATCCAGATACTTACTTAAGATTCCTTCTACAGAATCATGCTGAATAAATTTTATGCTTGAAATTTTAACATTCATACCCGTACAATCCACAAAAGTATCTCCTTTGCCCCTCTTTTCTATGACAATATCATCTGGTAGACCATATCCTGAAGAAGAGAGTAAAATACTTAAGAAAAGTGAATTGTCTACATACAAAAAAATTAAGACGATCTAAATATCTAACAACCAATGAATGAATAATGAAAATGAGGCAATAAGCACAATGGAATTCCATACAGCCATAAGAAAGGAATATACAAAATTTGCAGAAAAATGAACAGAACTGAAAAGTATTACATTTACTAACCTAGGCCCAGAAAGGGAAACCCATATTTTTTGTATTATTGTATACATAACTTAACAATTTTTTAAAATTAAAATTTAATTCTCTATTGAATTAAATGAAATTACAAGAAAAATGCCATGGGCAGAGGATGCACTAAGGGAGGAAGCAGTAAAACACAGGGATATGAAAGTGGGGGTCTAGGTTTGGGCAGGAATATGGGGGAACTGGGAAGATAGAAAAAAATGGAAATAAAACTAAGGAAACATAAAAAAGCTATATAAAAAAAGTAATAAAAAATTTAAATGTAAAAAAGTTTGAAATGGAAGTACCCTTTCATGTATGAATAATGCTGCTCACAGAAGTCATAAGCTTTTAAACAAAAGCCTAATACCAGCTGTGGTATACTGTCCTGATTTGCTGACAAGAAATGTTTCAGAAGTTTCAGAAAGAACATAGGCTATTGTCACTGCTTTCCCACCAGAACTTGAAAGTAACACACTTTTGTTACAGAATACAGAAGAAACAATATAGAACTGTGCAGGGAATGCTCTCTCTACTGGCTGGGATTCACAGTACCAGGAGGTGCTATCAGGGTTGCTAAAGGAAAAATCTTAACAGTCTTATCCAATTGTAGAACATGCATTCAATAACACAAACCTGCCAGACAGAATATGCTCACTGATACAATGGTAGCATGGCTATCCTGGTAATAGCTAACTGCTTTGTGATTGGATGCAGGGCCTGCTCCTTCAGACAGATTACATACCTGGTATTACAATAGTCAAAATCCTATGGCTGAGAAGCTTATAGTACTACTCATTCTTCATAAATAAACATGCTGTCAAACTGCTTTCTAAAGATGATGTTACCTTTTGCAGAGAGGGCGACACATATCTGGTCAAAATGCTGAGAATATGTGACTGTTAATTGACATTTATATCAACTTCTGCTATAATAACTACCTTCTAAGGATCAGAAATATCACAGAAGTCAGGATACCAAATAACTTAAGAATCAGAAGATTGGAAAAAGTATCATGAACTGCTGCCACTAACATATAGCATGGTTGCTACTGCAACCATGAGCAAATAACATTTTTTTTATATCTGTATAAGACTTTAACTTTTCATCTTGTATGGATGAGATGCCCATGGAACTTTATTCTTTCCTGAGGCGCTAATGACTGGTAAAGGTTGCTGGAGAGAAGGGGCTTATCCTTTTCTGTAATGGATAATGTAGAAAGAAGTGATTCACATAGAAAAGAATGGAGATACAGGAGGTGATGAAAGAGGGTGAAAAAAGTCATTATATAGAGCATATGAAACTGTAAACAATAAGGAAAATAAATAAGCAACTGTTTTTAGTTTTTAAGCCAAAGCACCACGAGTTTTTTTTTTTTTTTAAAAATTACTATTTAACAAAACCAGCATGGTACTGGTGTCTATGATCCATGTATAAACCCATGCAGCTACAGCTACTTGAGTTTTTGGCAAAAATGCCAAAAATATTCATTGTAGAAAAGACAGTTTCTTTAATAAGTATGCTTGGAAAAAGATATATGCATGTAGGAGACTGGAACTAGATGTTTACTCCTCGTTCTGGGTGGAAAAGAATAATACTAAATGGATTAAAGATGTAAACAAAGGCTTAAAACTCTGAAAATGTTATGGGAATAAATAGGAGAGACTTCAAGAACTATGCTAAGAATTCCATGTATTTAAGGAGATAAGACCAACAAACAGTAACTTTGCCCTCATGAAATTAAGGCTTCAGTATAGCAAAGGGCCCTGTTAATTGAGGAAAATTGTACCCTTCAGAATGGGAGAAAATATTTTCCAGCTATATATTCAAAGATAGTTAATATATAGGATATAAAAAAAATAAAAATACTAAAACAAAACAATCAACCCAGTGAAAAAGTGGGCCACAGAACTAAATGCAGACTGTTTAAAGAAGAGGTGCAAATGGCCAATAAATATCTTTAAAGTATTTAACACTTTTAGCTACTAGGAAAATACAAATTAAAACAACCCTGAGATTTCATCTCACCATAGCCAGAACAACAATCATTTAAAAAATGAATGATGCTGGGTGGTGGTGGTGTATACTTTTAATCCCAGCACTTCAGAGGCTGAGGAAGGTGGATCTCAGCGAGTTTGAGGCCAACCTGGTTTACCAAGTAAGTTCTAGGACAGCCAGGGCTACACAGAGAAACCTTGTCTCAGAAAACCAAACAAAAAAGAAAAATGAATGACACCAAATGTTGGTGAAGATGTGAAGAAAGAAATTCTTATTCACTATTAGTGGGAATGTAATATGGACTATGGAAATCAACATGGAAATTTCTCAAAATGCTAAAAATAGAACTAACATATTACCTTGCTATACAGCTCATAGGCATACAAAGAACTCTTTAAACCTACTAAAGAGATACTTGTTCATCCATATTTACTGTTGTTCCATTCATAATAAAAAAAAAACAGACTAGATATCTATGAAGTGATAATGAATAATTAAATTGTGACACATATATACAATTCAGTTCTAAAAGATATAAATTATAAAGTTTACAGATAAACAGAAGGGTTTATTTCAACAGGAAATATTAAGTGAAGTAATCTGGACTCAGAAAGACAAACATCTTATTTTCTCTCATATATGTATCTTAGCTTCTAATTTTTATGTATTTGTATTTAGATGAGAGGGGATGGGGTGAATCTATATGTCATAAAGGGAGGGGTGTGAGAAATAATAGAAGATATGTGATAGGAAAGTAGAAAGGGAGTACTGGGAACCAAAAGGTTAAAACAGGGATAGGGAAGCAAGGAATAGTGACAGGTAGAGGTTATAGTGAGGGTAGACTAAAACTAATCATAAAAACATCATAAGGAAACTTGTTATTTTGTAAGATAACAAATAAACACACACACACACACACACACACACACACACACACACACACACACACACACACCTGTTCTAGAAATAGATTTCCTTTTTATAAACTACAACTCCTCTGGAACCTATACTTGTTACTCAGTCTTTTTTTTTTTTTTTTTTTTTTTTTTTAGTGTGCATCTATAAAAATCTTACCAACATATTTATATAAACACCTACGATTCAAACTGTTAAAACATTGGGTTAATTTCTTATAAGATTTAAATATCCTTAATATGTCAAAGCACCTCACTTGAAATCATCAGATGGGTTGAATCATGGAGTGAATCAAGATCACTAATTTACTTATTATGAGTGTAAAGTCTGGTTATAATCTTACACACTCACCTTCTAATTCAATGGAGTCAGCTATGGAGCATGTGCCATGAACCACATAATGGCCAGGACAAATAATGACAGTGTCACCTTCGTGGCAGGCGTTTATAGCAGACAATGGATCATTATGGAACTAGAAAACAACATATTATAAATATACATCTTCTAAAGCCACTTAAGGTATTACGTCAAGTGCCTTCATATCCCATTTGAAAATAAATCCAAACTTCATTTTTTTTCATCTTTCTAGCCCAGTGTGTGCTTTAGCATTACTATCACTGAAAAAAGCAAGCACTCTTAACTATTTGAATCTCACAGAAAACCAACTCCAGAAATTTCCTGTAAACACTCTGTAAAATTGATGAAAATCTGGACTTAATAAAAACCAGTCATTTGGAGCAATAATTTCTTTACCTGAATTTCTGCTTCTTCTTTGGAAGACTCCTCACAAAACCTGTCCCTGACTAGAGACCGTAGCAGACCTGTCCTCATGGTGGAGGAGACTACATGGGTGACCTTTTGGCCATTTTGACGAATGCCCTTGGCTTGGATATTAGAGTTCTTCTGATAACCAAAAACATACCTTAAAAAAAATAAAACCAACAGACAAAACAAAACCACCAGTGTTCACTAAGACAGCTAGTAAGATGATATGCTAAATAATTAAGAATAATAAGACTCATACCTCAACAAAGGATTCTCAATGAGTTTTAGCTTCTGTTTCAACTGTTCAATCTCTGAATACAAATTTAAGCCTTCCACCATGGAGATATTTTCCTGCTCAGAATCAGAATTATAGTTTGTCAATCTGTTTCTTAGATTTAAAAATTTCCTGTAACTTTCTTCACACTGAGACAACAGATTGCCGTAGTCAACAATAAGTCCTGAGGGAACTCGATCTTCAAGTATATCATAATACCTGAAAGTTTAAAAAGAAAATTGAAATCTATTCCCTTTCCTAGTATGGTGATCATAAAGATTTGATTTAGCCCTCAAAGATTCAGCTTATGTTACCATTATTTTTAGTACTTCTTTTGTGCACAAGTCACTATTCCTGGGTCACTTTTTACCTTTCTATTCTTCCCTGTATCCATCAGCCACCTGCAAAAGTACAAGCTTAGTTCTTGATCGGTTGGCCTGTGAGTAGAGTAAGCTACCTTTTCTGATTAAGCATCTTTTTTTCCTTCCCTGGCCTTAACGTAGCCTTTACCCCACCTTTCCCTGCCTGTGCAAATACATAATCCTAATTATAGACCTGTGCTCAACATATAGAACTTTCAACATTTGTAAACCTCCTTTCTTAGACTTACTATAGATCTATAATTTAGGAGATATCTTTCGCTGGTCCAATTAAACAGATCACCACCTGTTACTCCTGGCCCTGCTCTATATTGATCCGGTCTAAAGAAGACCATATTTGCACATCAGTCACACAACCAAAGAGAGATTTTAACATGCCCAGGTCAAACTGTACAAACAAAAACACCATGAAAGGCAAAAACAGCACGCTTTCCATCAAAGCACTAGTTCTGTAGAAGTGTTCTCTAATGAGAACATACTAGATGAACCTCAGGTCACAGACTTTAAAAGAACAATCATAAACTATCAAAAACTTAAATATATAAACACTTCACTGATCTCTGAGAGGATAATAAATTCTTGAGTGATATACAAGAAAATTTAAATATATAGCTGAATAAAAATAATTTGAGATTTGAAAACTTAGTTCAATAAAGAGACAGAAACATTTAAAAGAATACAAGTCTAAAAGAAGATGGAATGGAAAAACCTCAGTATTTCAGTTAGAGATCAGAGGAAAGCCTTCCAAGTAAAATGGATGAAACAGAAGGTAGAACAGCAAATCTCTAAGATTCAGCAGAAGTTCTAGAAAAAAATAAGCTAAGAAACTATTATTCTAGCCACACGATAGGGAAAAAACCAAAAATGTGAGATACCATTAAATCTTAAAATTATAGGCATAGAAGACAGAGAAGAATTTGAGGGCAATGTCATGCATTTTTTTAAAAAGATTATAGAAGAAATCATAGAAGAAAACTTCTCCAAGCTAAGGAAAGACATACTCATATAGATAGGAACACAAAAAACACCAGCTACTCAAAACTGGAAAATTAAACACTCCACATCATATCATAATCAAAACACTATACAGAACAAAGGAAAAACATTAAAAACTAGAAGAAAAAAGACACAAGTTAATATATAAAGCAAAGCCCACCAGAATAACACCTGATTTCTCAATGGGATTTCTGAAAGTCAGAGAACCAAGAGCAATAAGCTCTAAATTATAAAAGACTACAACTGCCAACTCAGATTACTGTACCCAGAAAAAGTTATTGGGCATAGTTGAATGATTAAAACAAAGCAAAAACCATTCCATGATTCAAAATGGCCTAAAAGAATTTCTATACAACAATAACAAATCTTAACAAATACAAAAAATTAAAATAATCCCATATAGCCTCCTTGAGTATTTAAATATAAAATAGGCATAAATAAAATTCTAGTAAACTAGTATATACACTCATAGAAGTTAAACAATTCATTACTGAATGACAAATGGGTTAAATAAGTCAAAATATTCCTCAAACTAAATAAAAAACCTCTGGGACATTATAAGCAGTTCTACAAGTAAAGTTTACAGCTCCAAGAAGATACATAAAAAAAAAAAAAATCAGAAAGCACAAATAAATGACTTGATAATGCAATTCAAGAGCTTAGAAAAAGAAATAACAAAAATTAAAGCAACAATTGATGATACAGAAAAATAGAAAATACTACAAAGAGTAAATGAATCAAGAATTGGTTCTTTGAGAAGATAAACAAGAATAACAGACTGCTGGCTCACCTAGCAAAAGGAAAAAGTAAGATGAAAAACAATGCAGAGGCTGGAGAGATGGCTCAGAAAGGCTATTCCAGAGGTCCTGAGTTAAATTCCCAGCAACCACATGGTGGCTCACAACAATCTATAATGAGATCTAATGCTCTGTTCTGTAGTGTAGGCATGCAAGCCACTGTATATATAATAAATAATCTTTAAAAATGCATGCAGTAAAATAACATAACCAAATTAATGGGTAAAAATTAATGAAAAACATGAATAGAAAATGTGACTTTATTCATAATAAAGAAAAAAAAATTAATGAAAAAAGAGAATAGATATGAACTTATGTACAACATTACACTCATGAAATATAATTTTTTAAATAACCATTTTATTTCTCAGTTAAAAGTTTACTAACTGTTATGCCTCAGACCAGAGCTTTTTAATATTGCACTCACCTTGGGAACATCTAAAAATGCGAATGTCCAGACTCCCAATCAGACCAATTAAATAATAAGTCTCTTAAACACAGATGTACTTTCTAAAGATCTCTACAAAAGCTAATACATAGTGAATGTTGAGAACTAATGCTACTCTAAATGTTTTGTTTTGTAGAAGTTTTGGTTCTTTAAATCAGTAATGCTCTCAATAAGAAAGCAGAAGAAACACATACCCTAAGCAAACATATCAAATTATTCACTATAGTGAATAATTAATATACTAAAGAAAATAAATTTTCAGGCTTTTCAAATATTAGGAGACACTAAAAGTGTGGATTTGGTGTTCTTTAGTTAATCCATATGCTTCTAAATATAATCTGCAAATCTACTTTGTAAACAAGAAACCAGGGACCATCACTGACTGATATATCAGAACAAACTGTGAAGACCAGGCTCAAATTTTAAAAGAAGGATCTTAGCATTTCAGCAACCATATTAGTTAGCACATTTCTTATTACACTGATACTTTAAGGTTTAGAAATAATACATCAACAGTCACATTTCAGTTCCCTACATTTTGTTATAGTGTTTTGAATTAGAAAGGAAAAATACACAAAATACAAAATTAAAACAATATGGTTTGATTACTTTAAATGTTGCCTGTTGACAGCTCTTTTATCAGCAAAGGGAATTTTTCCCAACTGCTAGCATTTCTATCATACCATTTTCTCCATAACAAAAAACAATCTCCCTTAGGTTCCCACATTTGCCAGTGAAATGACTAATACTATATTAATATCATTGCTAGTACATGCAAGACTGTCAAATCAGAACATATTTTTTCCTCCAGGTAAAGATCAAATATGCCATATATATGATACTTACCTATAATTAAATTTCACATCTATAAGAATTAACCATTGCTGTTTAAGAGCAACCAAAACAAACTTAGAAAATATTCAGTCTCTTAACAATATCCAGGATTCTTAACATACTAGCTCTGGTGAATATTAGTCAGTGAACTGAAAACAGAGAAATAAGGGTCTCTAACAGCTAGGTGTCAAGGGGGAGGAATGATAAATACAGAAGACAGATTGTTGGGACCATTCATAAGCTGATGACTTATTCCAAGCAAGTTTATTAAAAAGTTGGGCATCTTATATACAAGGAGTGAAATGGCCAAGGTCAGTAGAGAGCTAAATCAGATAAAGTTGGCAAAGAAAACAGAAGATTCCTCAGACACAGCTACCTTAGGACTTATAACCACAGCTGTTCAGAGGGGCAAGCTAGGTTCCCAGGAGTAAAAACCGTAACTCCTTCACGGCCCTGGCATCAGCCCTACACTGGGATCTTGTCAAATTTACCACTGGGTAAGAACACAGAACTAGAGTTTCCTGTTCCCTCTTTCTTTTCATTGGGTCCTTGGAGAAAGCCTTGAATGGGCCTAGTTCCCAACAATCCAGATTTACAAGCTATTAACCTAGACATTCTTAAAACTCTACTTTTAAATTTAGCTCATAAATAGAGCCAGGCATGGTGGCGCAGGCCTATTATCGTAACACTAGTGAGACTAGGGCACTATAGAGATTCTACCTCAAAAGAAAACAGAATACAAATATACATGTGTGTGCGCGCGTGCAAACATACACACACACACACACACACACACACACACACTCTCTCTCTCTCTCTCTCTCTGCAGGTGTCTCTTTTTTTCCACAAGGTTTAATAATTTGTCATAATTGCACTATTTGAAGCTCCTGTGTGTGTGTCTACCACATCAGTAATAAATACTTACAATCTCAATCGAGGTTCAACACATCTAATAAAATAATCATACTCATCCTCCTCTTCTTCATCCCAACTCCTCCAAATGTTTTTGTAGAAAAACCTGAAAAGAAGCTTAATATCAATCAAATTCAATTGCTGGTTCAAAAGGTGAGTGTTGTGTTTTCAATATGAGATGTCTACCATAGGCTCATGTGGGTGAATACTTGGTCCCCAGCAGGTGGCAATGTTTGGGAAGGTTCAGAAATGTTTAGGGGATGGAGCCTTGCTGAAAGAAATACTGGGCATGAGGTTTTAAGGTTTTAGCATGGCTTATACTTGTAGTTATTTCTTTGTTTAAGGTCTGGGAATGGCATCATACTGTTGCCACACCTTCCTGACTATGATGGTCTATGTCTTTCCTTGGAAGAGTAAGCTAAAAGAAACATTTTTCCCACTAAGTTGCTTTTGTTGGGGTACTGTGTCATAACAGCAGGATATAAACCCTTAGTTTTACATGCCTTAAAGGTTTTTATGTCTTAACAACTGGAATTCTGAAGAGGTGAGAGCTAAAGAGGATATCAAAGCAATCCTACTGACTAACAAATCAAGTACACATTATTTTTCTAAGATAGTTAATGTTGGGTGTTTGCTATAGTTGATACTCAGGAGATATAAAGACAAACACTCAAATAAGTAAGTTTCTCTACAATATTAAAATACTGTTGTTAGGGTAATCTGTTTTTTTTTTTTTTTTTAAAGTGGGGTTAGTTTTTGTCTGTTTAGATTTTTTGAGACAGAATTGTATTCTGTGGCACAAACTGGTTTTGAACTCTTAATTCTCTGTCTCATGAATGCTGAGATTGTATGTGTGAGATACCAGTAGCCTTGGCAAGACTTCTATTGTATCACGACTATCTACTGACCAGATAACAGTGTCATTTGTTTAGGTAGTAAAGAAAGAAATTGGGGTTTAAATAAAGTGGTTTTAAAATATTCTAGGTGAAATGCTAATTTGACCTTTAAATGAGTGATGTCCAGAGAACATTAGATCCCAATCATGGCTACACATAAGAGTCTTCTGATATACTTTCAAGACTTATATTTCCTAATTGGATGGGTATATATCTTAGTCTCAGGACTTGGGAGGCTTAAGCAAGTAGATCTCTGTGAATTTGAGGCCTGCCTGGTCTATATACTAAGTTCCAGGTCAGCAAAGGCTACATACAGTGAGTCCATCTCAAGAACAAAACAAAACATCACCAACAAAAAACTTAATCTAAGTCAATAAATTAGAATTTCAGAGGGGAGAGAAACATACATATTTTCTTTAAAACTCCCCAGATGCTTTAACATATTATGGAAATTTTCAAATATATATTATAAAAGAAAACACAGATAATATGAATAACAGCTTCAAAAATTATCAATTCACAGGTAACTTTCTTCCACCATTACATACTTCACTTATCCCTCTTCCCTCCTATATCATGTTCATACTGGATTATTTTTAAACAAATCTCAGACATAGTATTCACTCATTTTTTTGGCATGTATCTCTAAAGCATTTTTGCTTCTAAAGCATGCAAACTTTAAATCCCTTTTATGCAAACTCCCAATTTCACATACTCCTTCAAATTCCCTTGTAGTATGTTGGTCAAATGCATCTCACTTTCTCCACCTGGTAAATATATTTAAATTTCCTATCTAGGTCAAATATTATCCATACCCATATAATACCAGATACTTATGTATCATTCACTATGCATCTCTTCCAGAATTTATTTTTTCAAAGCAGAAACTAAAATAAACCTCAGCTCCCCACAAGACTCACACATCACCCTTCCTAGATGCCCAAGTCCAAACTGCTCTACTTCTTAGTTTCTATCCTGTCATATCAATGTTCCCACTATAGTGCAAGCACTTAAGTTTAGTTCCACTGGCTACGCCTCTTAACTGACCTCTCTATTCCATTTCCCTGCTTTTGTTTTTACAAAAAAACAGCCTAAATGAACTTTGTAAAACACAAAGCAGGTCTTATTTTCAAATAATGAATACTCTTCAGTGCTCCCCCAGTGTTTTTTATAGAACTAATTAGCTTACTGACAAAGCTCTGTACTTTCTGACCTACAAAAATATCTACTAGGACTGTGTTCTCATCAACATCTTAATCTCACTGACATCATGCTGTCATCCTTGTCTACCTAACCTTTCAAACTCAAGTTCATATGTCACCTTCTCCAAGAAACATCCATGTAACAGCCATCCCAACACAAAATTCTAATCTAGCACTCACTGCCATTTACAATTATGTATATATAAGTCTGGGTGCTTATCATTTTTGTTTGTTTTGATATGGTGAATCTCAGCAATGTGACTCTGGGGGTTAGGGAGGACTCTAAAATCAGTTTAACCCACTAAAGGTATAGAAAGTACTAAGGGGGATGGGGTGCTGTCTGCAGAGAGTGTCCCAGCAGCGCACTCTGGAGCAGGCAGAGATAAACTCTGCCTGTCACGGTCCCCCCAGCTGCTGCTGAGGGAATTAGCATGGCTATCCACCTCCAACTGAGCGAACAGATAAGGACTGGGGACCCTGAAGGACAGACTCAGACCACGCCCAGAAGTGAGGAGGGGTCAGCAGGCCCCAACACCTGTATCCCTGCCAGGGAGAGGAGAGTTGAGCTCCAAGCCTTTCTGGTTCCAGGACAGGGTGCTGTCTGCAGAGCGTGTCCCAGCGCACTCTGGAGCAGGCACAGATAAACTCTGCCTGTCACAGTCCCCCCAGCTGCTACTGAGGGAGTATGCAGGGCTGCCACTCTGCTTCCAATTGGTCAAACAGAGAAAGATTGAAGACTTGAAATTCAGTCCCCTGCACAGTGCAGAAGTAGTGATTGAGCAGACCTTTTCCTCAGAGGTTACAGGAGACACACAAACCTGAGTGCCACAACTGACCAGGAGCCACCTAATCATTAACCACTAAAGCCATGGGCAAACGCTAGTGGAAAAACTTACATAATAATATAAAGAACAACAAGGTAACTTTCACCAGAAGAAAGTGGTGATCCTACAAATACAAGACCTGAACTGAGCAATGAAGAGGAAACAGAAGGAAGCAACACCAAAAATTCCTTTTTGATGATCATCGAAGCTCTCAAAGAAGATATGAAAAATAGCCTTAAAGAAATAAAAGAAAATACAAACAAAAAATTGGAAGAGATGAACAAATCTATGAAAGAAACATGCCAGGAACTAAAAGCTGAAATAGAAGCAATAAAAAAGGCACAAAATGAGGCAAAGATGGAAATAGAAAATCTGAAGAAAAAAACTGGAACCACAGATACAAGCATAACAAACAGAATTCAAGAGATGGAAGACAGAATCTCTGAAGTGGAAGATTCAGTAGCTCAAATAGATATATCAGTCAAAGAAAATAGTAAAACTAAAAAAGCCATAACTCAAAATGTTCAAGAAATCTGGAACACCATGAAAAGACCTCATTTGAGAATAATAGGATTAGAAGAAGGAGAAGAATACCAGCTCAAAGGCACAGATAATGTTTTCAATAGAATCATAGAAGAAAACTTCCCTAACCTGAAGAAGGAAATGCCTATAAAGATAAGAAGCTTACAGAACACCAAATAGATATGACCCCCCAAAAAAGTCAGCGCCCCACATTATAAAGGCACAAAACATACAAAACAAAGAAAAAATTTTAAGAGCTGCAAAAGAAAAGGGCCAACTCACATATAAAGGCAGACCCATCAGAATAACGTCTGACTATTCAATGGAAACGTTGAAAGCTAGAAGGGCTTGGTCAGAAGTTATACAGATGCTAAAAGAGCATGGCTGCCAAACTAGAATACTATACCCTGCAAAATTATCAATCACCATACATGGAGTAAACAATATATTTCATGACAAAGTCAGACTGAAAGAATATCTATCTAGCAATCCAGCACTACAGAGAGTATTAGAGAGAAAACTTCAACCTAAGGACCCCAGATACACCCACGAAATCACAAACAATCAATAATTCCACAGAAGAATACTCCAAAGAAAGGAAATACAAAGAAGTTACCACCAAAAATGGCAGGAGATATCAATGAATAGTCATGAATTTCCCTTAATATCAATGGACTCAACTCTCCTATAAAATGTCACACACTAACAAGATGGATACAACAACAGAAGCCATCCTTCTGTTGCCTACAAGAAACACACCTCAACTGCAAGGACAGACACAGGCTTAATAAAGGGTTGGGAAAAGATTTTCCAGTCAAATGGTCCTAAGAAACAAGCGGGGGGTGCAATACTAATATCTAACAAAGTAGACTTGAAGCTAAAAGCAACAAAAAGGGACCAAGATGGTCACTACTTAATCATCAAAGGAAAAATTGGTCAAGAGATTTCAATCTTGAATATTTATGCCCCTAATATAAGGGCACCTACTTATGTAAAATAAACACTGCTAAACCTCGAATCCCACATCAATTCTTACACCCTAATAGTGGGACACTTCAATACTCCATTTTCAACCCTGGATAGATCAACCAGACAGAGACTCAACAGAGAAATAAGGAGTCTAAAAGAGGTTATGATGCAAATGGATTTAATAGATATCTACAGAAGCTTCCACCCAAACGCAAAGGAATATATATATTTCTCAGCTCCTCATGGAACTTTCTCCAAAATTGACCACATAATTGGTCATAAAGCAAATATCAACAGATACAAAAAAATGAAATAATCCCTTGTAACATATCAGACCACCAGGGCTTAAAGTTAGAGTTCAACAACATCAAAACCCAAAGAAAGCCTACCAACTCATGGAAACTAAACATCACTCAGCTGAACCATCTCTGGGTCAAGGAAGAAATTAAGAAAGCAATCAAAGTCTTCCTAGAATTTAATGAAAATGAATCCCACAACGTATCCAAACTTGAGGGACACAATGAAAGCAGTCCTAAGAGGAAAATTCACAGTGCTAGATGTCTACATGAAAAACCTAGAGAAATCCCACACTAGAGACCTAGCAGCTCAGCTGAAAGCCTTAGAACAATTAGAAGCGAATTCACCTAGAAGGAGTAGACGGCAGGAAATAATCAAACTTAGAGCTGAAATCAATACAATTGAAACAAAAAGAACAATACAAAGAATCAATGAATCTATGAGTTGGTTCTTTCAGAAAGTTAACAAGATAGATAAGCCCTTAGCCAAACTAATCAAAAAACAGAGAGAGAGTGTTCAAATCAACAAAATCAGAAACGAAAAGGGGGACATAACAACAGACCCCCAGGAAATACAGAGAATTATCACTTCATATTTTGAAAATCTGTATTCCACAAAAATGGAAAACCTAGAAGAAATGGACAGCTTCCTGGATAGGTACCATCTACCAAAATTAAATGAAGATCAGATTAATTACCTAAACAGGCCTATAATCCTTAAGGAAATTGAAGCTGTCATTAAAAACCTCCCCCAAAATAAAAGCCCTGGTCCAGATGGTTTCAGTCCCAAATTCTACCAGACATTCAAAGAAGAATTACTACCATTGCTCCTCAAACTATTTCACACAGTAGAAACTGAAGGAATATTGCCAAATTCCTTTTATGAGGCCACAATTACCCTAATACTCAAGCCACTCAAAGACACAACAAAGAAGGAGAATTACAGTCCAACTTCCTTCATGAATATTGATGTGAAAATTCTCAACAAAATTTTGGCATACCATATACAACAATGTATAAAAAATATCATCCACCACGACTAAGTAGGCTTCATCCCAGAAATGCAGGGCTGGTTTAACATACGAAAAACTGTAAATGTTATCCATCATATAAACAAACTAAAGGAACAAAACCACATGATCATATCCTTAGATGCTGAAAAAGCCTTTGACAAAGCCCTGGAGAGATCGGGAATACAGGGAGAATATCTAAATATTATAAAGGCGATTTACAAGAAGTCGACAGCCAGTATCAAACTTAATGGAGAAAAACTCAAAGCAATCCCACTAAAGTCAGGAACTAGACAAGGATGTCCTCTCTCCCCTTATCTATTCAATATAGTTCTCGAAGTTTTAGCTAAAGCAATAAGGGAACGAAAAGAGATTAATGGGATACAAATTGGAAAAGAAGAAGTGATAGCTTCTGTTTGCAGATGATATGATTGTGTACATAAGTGACCCACAAAATTCTTCCAAGACATTGCTACGACTGATAAACACCTTCAGCAATGTAGCAGGATACAAGACAAACTCAAAGAAATCAGTAGCCCTTCTATACACTAAAGATAGAAGAGCTGAAAAAGAAATAAGGGAAACATTACCCTTCATAATAGCTGCAAATAGTATTAAATACCTTGGAGTAACTACAACCAAAGAAGTAACAGACCTATTTGACAAAAATTTTAAATCACTGAAGACAGAAATTGAAGAGGATGTCAGAAAATGGAAAGCTCACCCATGTTCCTGGATTGGTAGGATAAACATGGTAAAAATGGCAATTCTACCAAAGGCAATCTACAGATTCAATGCACTGCCCATCAAAATTCCAACACAATATTTTTTGGAACTTGAAAGAACAATACTCAATTTCATTTGGAATAACAAACACTTTTACTCAACAAAAGAACCTCAGGAGGTATCACCATCACTGACTTCAAGTTATACTATAGAGCTACAGTAATAAAAACAGCCTGATACTGGCATAAAAACAGACTAGTGGATCAATGGAATAGAATTGAGGATCCAGACATCAACCCAAAAACCTATGAACACCTGATCTTTGACAAAGAGGCCCAAAACATTCAATGGAAAAAAGATAGTATATTTAACAAATGGTGTTGGCATAGCTGGATGGAAGTGTGTAGAAAAATGTAAATAGATCCCAGCCTGTCACCCTGCACAAAACTCAAATCCAAGTGGATCAAAGACCTCAACATAAACCCAGCCACTTTGAACTTGACAGAAAAGAAAGTGGGAAATACACTTCTACGAATTGGCACAGGTGACCACTTCCTAAATATAACACCAGTGGCACAGACACTAAGACCAACAATCAGTAAGTGGGATCTCCTGAAACTAGGAAGCTTCTGCAAAGCCAAGGACACTGTCAATAGGACAAAATAACAGCCTACAGAATGGAAAAAGATTTTCACCAACCCTACAAGTGATAGACAACTGATCTCTAAGATATATAAAGAACTCAAGAATCTAGAGCCCAAAACCTTGAATAACCCAATCAAAAAATGGGGTTCAGATCTAAAAAGGGAATTCTCAGCAGAGGAATTACGAATGGCTGAAAGGCACCTGAAAAAGTGCTCATCATCTTTAGCCATCAGAGAAATGCAAATCAAAACAACTTTGAGATACCACCTAACACCTGTTAGATTGGCTAAGACAAAAGGCACAGATGACAGCCTATGTTGGAGAGGATGCGGAGCAAGGGGAACACTCCTCCATTGTTGGTGGGAGTGTAAGCTTGTTCAGCCACTTTGGAATGCAATATGGCGGTTTCTCAGAAAATTGAGAATCAATCTCCCCAAGGACCCAGCAATACCACTTCTGGGTGTATACCCTAAAGATGCACATTCACATTCCAAAGGTATTAGCTCAACTATGTTCATAGCAGCATTATTTGTAATAGCAAGAACCTAGAAACAACCTAGATGTCCCTCAACTGATTAACAAATTGTGGTACACCTACACAATGGAGTACTACTCAGCAGTAAGAAAAAAATGATATCCTAAAATTTGCAGGTAAATGGATGGATTTGGAGAATATCCTCCTGAGGGAGGTATCACAAACTCAGAAAGATAAGCAGGGGATGTACTCACTCATTAGTGGTCTCTAAACAAATAAACAAGAAAAAGCAAAGCATGCCCAAGCTGCAAACCACAACCACTGAACAGCCTGGGATTAGAAACACCTTGGACTGACCCTTTGGATCCCACTCCACCTAGAGGAACACCTGACTCACTCCTGAGGGAAGGGGGACAAAACTGGATTTGGCCAGGAGTGGAGACTGAACTAAGCATTATTGGGTCAGTGGGACCATAGGACTGTCTGCTGCCTGCCCAGGGAGGGGATGGGGAGTTGTGGAGAAGAAAAAAATGACCTGATGTGGCGGGAGGGGGAAGGGACTTTGAATAAGGATATACAGGGACAGGAAAAAAAAAATTCAGAGGGAAAGCTGAACACAAAGTGATTTTATGTGTAGTAAATTATTTGCATTATCACCCTTGATAAGTCATGCTTATGATTTTTAGAGTTATTGTTAACTTATCAGCATTTTAAATTCAATTTACTGTTTTTCTTGATAAATACAAAACAAATAAAGAAAAAAAAATGTACTAAGTACCTTTTGGATTACGAAACACCAAACACATTACCTATTCTTCCAGCTTCTAGAAGAATATGTATCTAATCTTATTATTCTTAGAATCTCTTCAAATGTATGCTTCTTTGAAATTTTATTTGTGAAAGACAGTTTGTTTAGACAAATAAGAATTACTAGTAAAGAATGAGTATATACACCAGTTGCTGTTATATTGACATAGGAGAGTGGTATTCTTATTCCTCTTAAAGAGGCAAATATAAAAAAAAGAACAAATCTACTAGCAAGTTTGACTGCGTACATTATATAGAATTTGAAAACAAATGTTTGCATTACTAATATATTTTTCTTTTACTCAGCAATTTAAATTCAGATTTTAATGTCCAATTAGAGATATTCATAATATATATTTACTTTAAGCTAAAAGCAAAATTTCTTTAGTAAATATACATATATTAAAATATAATGTCTATTTTCTTATCTTTCATCTTTTTTTCCTGTCCTATTACATTCAAAATGTACCAAATCACAAGCCTTAGCTTTCATGATTTGAAAGACTGTTGTGGAATATTTTTTTATACACTGTGTGAAGATATGCCACTATGAATGATTTAATAAAAAGTTAATTAGTCAGATTTTGGGGGCAGAGAGAACTCTAGGAAGAAGGCAGAATCAACAGCCAGATACAGAGAAAACAGGATGAGGTACCAAGCCATGAGCCATCTGGCAGCACGTAAATGAATAGAAATGGTTAAATTTAAGTTTAAGAGCTAGTTATAACAAGCTTAAGCTATCAACTGAGCTTTCATAATTAACAAGAAGTCTCTATGTTGTTTATATGGGAGCTGGCTGGCAGGAAGGAAAAATACTCCCTATAAAAGACAGTTTCTAAATTCATAAAAAACAAATTAAAAATCCTTTATATTTTGTCAACATTTGAAGAATTTGAATAATAAGCAAAGATTCTATGCACTATTTTTTTTTCAATTTTTCAGTGGTTTGGGTGCAATATCAAGATGAAAATTTAAGATATTAAGATTTAATTTTTTTTTTTGTTTTTAATTTTTAAAAGATTTTCCTAGGGTGTGGATGTGTGGCTTAGTGGTAAAGATATTTCCTAAGATTCATAAGGACTTAGGTTTAAGCATCATAACAGAAAAGAAAAGGACCAGAGTTATTTCACTTAATTTATAGTTTTGACCACAGGGTTACTTCTTTCAACAACCCTTCCTACCTGACATGCTCAATAGCAAGTGCCATCTCGTGCAATTCGTGTGAGTCATCAGATACCACCCATAACTCCTGCAGAGGCAGCTGAAACTCCTTCATGTCCAGAAGTTCCTTCACATTCGCCAAGGTAAAAGTGCTCAATTTAGATTCATAGATACATGGCTCTGCAAGTCTCACTCCTGCCTTCAAGGCTGAAAAGTCCACATTTGTAACCTGAAATTCAAAATTATGTTACTCATTTTAATACCCAGAAATCAAAGCTGAAATACACGTGTAAAATACTATTTATAACTTAGTTTTAAAGTATGGAATGGGTCAGAATGCCTTTTAAGAATAAACAAAACAGAATTGGCTCTTATCCTCAGCCTAAAATCAAGGTGAAAAATAAACAACTTCTGGCTAAGAGGACAGAAATGAAGCTGCTTCTGTGAGACACAATGAAGAAAAAGTCTCAGAACTGTAAAAAACAGAGTATCTCAAGGAGGAAAAGAAACAGCACTATACATTTAAAAAGCACTGACAGAAAAGATGGAAAGTAGTGAGAAATGACAGGTGACTTAAGTTGTGTAGCAGCAGGAGAGGAGACAGAAGGCTCCTCCTGAAGGTGGTGCCAGTAAGAGAGTGAGTGTCCTACCACAGAACAAGTCAACAGCCTTCACAAGCTTCAAAACCAGTGGCCAGTTTTGTTGAGGCAGTGATTCCTCTAGAATTTTATTCTGTTACTCTGTATGACTTGGAGGACAGAGAACAGGCATCATGTTTCTTATTTGAAACTAAGCTAAAATTGGGGGCCTCAATATGAGGAACAATAAATAAAGCCTGAATTTATCCTGTAATTTAACACCAGATGATAAACGGCTCTGGGTGCCAGCTGCAGAGAGCAGAAGGGCCAGATGTTGAAAAGTAGAAAAGTGCTGGTGGTAGGAGGCCCCGATCTGTTGTGAAGTGCACAGAAAAAAGTACCCCGTTCTCGGCTGCCAAAACTGAGAATAATCCTGGACTCAACAGATCTGTTATTCACTACTGTAAGCTCCAAAACTGGGATGTTCTAGTAGTCTACTTTACCATCACAGCTCTATCCTTTCAGCAATATGATTTATATTTTTATTTATTTAGTTATTTACTTTTGGTTTTAAAAATAGGGTTTCTCTGTGTAACTGCCCTGGCTGTCCTGGAACTCTCTGTAGACCATGTTGGCTTAGATCTCACAGACCTCTGCCTCCTGAGTGTTAGGATTAAAGGTGTTCACCACCACAGTCTGGCTGTGATTCATATTTAAGACTTTTAATGTACAGACAGACTAGACCTATACCTAGCAGCAGCTGTTTCTTACATTCTCAGTGCATTTGAGAGATAACTCCCAAGTAGAACATGAGCTACCTCATAGGCATAAACTGGGAAACAACAGGAAGGTGACAAAATTTGCACAGCCCACTGTTAACACACAAAGGTAAACTACTAAAATAAAGACAGATCTGGTGGACATCAACACTTGTCAAGTACAGCTTCAACACCAGCATACCACAGGAAATATACAAGTCCAGTGACTATCTACCTCTCCCATCCTGAAAATTTCCAATTTTCATGGACCTAGAAAGAAGTTGCTCCAACATTTTAACATTACTATTAGTATTATTGCCCTTTATATTTTGCTGTCCCTCTGCTTTTTGTCTTTGGTAAAATACCAGGTGTGTTTTTATTTCATTGTATTAAAAAATAGTTTTATTACTCCCCTTTGGCCATCCAGCTGATTCTGTTTGTGAACTTTTTCATTAGTGGGTAATCTTTTGTGTGGGTGCCTCCTTTTAGATCTTATTCCCCTCTCCCCTTTTGTCTTCTGCACTATAGCTTTAGTAGTAGTATTTGATTTTTTTAAAAAGTGTTTTTAATTTTTATTCCTCTTCACAGACTTAGATAATTTTTCATTCCTGGGAGAAAAGGAAAAAAAAACTTCTTTCTTTTTTCTCCTTTTTGTGTTTTCTAATCTCTTGTTCTTTTTTCTTCTCCTGTTAATACTTCTCAGATTTTCATTTCTTACCCTTGCTTCTCTTCTATTTGTTCCCTATTCGCAGCCTCCTTCTTTACCTCATTAACTTACACATACACATTTATCCTAAATCATTTTAACTTCAAAGCATGAACATTCTACATAAGTTTTCCCACTTTCTGTTTATGGTCATCAGTGATGTATTAGTGGGCTTTAATCAGTTTTAAATGTATTTCCATATCTTCTACAGTTCAGTGTTGATTTGTCATAACTGTGTTCTCCTCACTGAGAGACACTGGAAACTAAAACTTCAAGAGGAAGCTGTCCATGTAAGATCTCTAAGTGAACCAGAATGTGGAATTTAAGGGCTTCTAAAAGGTCTGAAGACAAGCCTGTCCTGCACCAGTGCAAACTGGTGATAACTAGTGCCTTAAAACATGTGCTCCTAAGCACTTCCGAATAAGCCAACCTGGGGTCCCAGCCTAGGGCCTTGAAGAAGGCAGAGTCTGGATACAACATTCCTTGATCACAGCTGCAGATACCAGCAAATCAAAGCCCTTTCCTATGGCTGGGAAAAAAATATTTAAGGTCTTCCCTTCCATAATAATATTGGGCTTCCTTGTTTCAACTGCCCCAGGAGGCTGTGCTGTTGCTTTTTGCCATCTTTTCCCCTCCCCCAAGGGGAATTAGCAGTACCCTGGGCGTAGAGGCAACCCTGACTCCTAACCCTGGACCAGGCTGTACCCCAACATCAGAATACTTATCTTAACAAACAGATGTGTAAATTTCATCACAAAATACACAAGCAATTTGAAAAAAAGAAACAGGATACCTCCAAATTAACACAACTTTTCAACTGCTAAATTCAGACACTAAAATATGTAAAATGTCAGACGAAGATGTCAAAAAGTTCACTGGTATAGGTGTATATTTATACATCTGTCGACAAAAATAACTAGAGATTGGCAAGGCTCAGCAGGTAAAGGTGTTTGCTGCCAAGCCTGACTAGCTGAGTTCAATGCCCTGAATTTACAAGGTGGAAGGACAGAGCTGATTTCCACAAGCTGTGCTCTGACATCCACATGCATACACGTGTACATACACACAATAAATAAATGAATGTAAAAATATATGAATTTTTTAAAAAAAGAAACAAGAAAAGAGATCATGAAAAGGGAAGAGAAGATCTTAACAGGGTGTAAAATGGAGAGGGCAAAGGAAAACCTCTAATAAGAAAGCAGAAGTGGAACTATCTTGGGGAGGAGGGAAGACGGACATGGACCATGTGGAGGGCCTTGTGGGGAGAAAAACAAATGAGAACAAAGTGTGTCACACATGTATGAGGATGTCATGTGTTATGAAAACTATTACATATAACCTTAAAAATGATCAACAGTTTCAAGGACAATTATAAACAAACAGATTAATTCAATTCAGTACCCAGGGGAATAAAATCAGAAACACAGAGGAAAGCTTAGCAAAATGGCTTCATAAGAGAATTCAACTTACCTCAACAAGCACCTCAAACACATTAGTGCGCCAGACTGCCCACCATCCAGATGGCTCAAGAACCTTCTCCAAGAAGCTGACTATGAATTCCTTTACCTCAGAGGCCTTACAGTCAGCTACAAGTTAAGTGAGAATTGTAAGTTAATGAATTCATCTGAATTCATTTTCTCAGAACTGACAATCTGAGGACAATCTGCTTACAAAATAAAACTATAAAAAGACAAGAAGTTACTCACCTAAAATGTAATCTTGATAGGCTCTGAATCTCTCAAAAAACAAAAGTTCATTTGTTTGGATAATTTGTGGAAAAAGAATTTTTCCTTCTGGCACAAGAGCATTGACAGTAGCACTTCCCTTAACATGCCAGCTATGATCACTGCATGGATCTGCATCCTGGAATAAGCCTGAAACAATATAACAAACAAACTCAACTATCTAGTTATTAGTGTTCCTAATTGCAAATCTATTTATATAATCCAAGCAAAATAAAAAATAAGGATTTTGAGGATGAATGCCCTACTTAACCTCTCATGAACAGCAGTAATATCACTAGTTGTTAAAGCTTAAATATCTCAAAATCTAAATTATACTTCAAACAACAACCACTTAGAAAATTACAGATATTTTTGTTACTATCTGTGATGATTTTGGAAGCCACACAAGTTCCTTCAAAGATAATAGTTATGATTTTCAAAGATTTTTATTTTTTATTTGTTGTATGTATGTAAATCTGTGTGGGAGTGTATATACACGAGAGCATAAGGCCAGAGGTATTGGAATTCCCTGCTCCTGGCCACTGAGTGTGGGTGCTGGGAATCAAACTTAGGTCAACCACTACAAAAGCAGTACTCTCTACCAACCAGTGAGCCATCTCAACAGATCCCATGATTTTTATTTTTACAACAATTAGCAAGCTACAGACCAAGTATCTTGTAGTTTTTTTTTTTTCTCTCCAAAACAATTCCACCAATATATATTTTAGAAAGGAACTGCAAGAGGCTGGAGAAATGACTCAGGAGCTAAAAACACACACAGCTCTTGCAGACTACCCCAGATTTCAATTCTCAGCACCTATGTAACAGCAGCTCACAGGAAACCCAGTGCCCTCTTCTGGCCTATGCAAGTTGCTGAATGTACATGGTACACATGAGTGCATGCTGGAACACTTTTTTTATTACTAGTTTTTAGTTATAGTAATTTCTAAAACTAGTAATAAAAAAAGAAACTGCATTCCTATACTTCTCAAAAGGAGTGTTGAGACCTCTCTATTTTCTACACTATGAGTCTGAGTCTCTCACTGGCCCCTCAAAAAATAGAATGAGATTCTTAAAGTTGCGTAAGGTTTACTTGATTAAGACAACTAGGTAGACTTCTAATTCAAATGACAGTGTCAGGCAAGTAGAAAATGCAAACTACCTTAGACATGAGCTATGTGTAATTAGGTTTCATGATCTATGAATGGATACTAGGATATCTCATTCTTTTTTTTTTTTTTTTTTTTAATTTTCTATAGCTTGGTGTTCAGCAGTTAGCAAAGACATAAATGGTTAGTCATATATCTTTAAGTTAGATTCTGCTAACTTGAACATAGCTTTTTAATCTTAGAAATTTATTATAACATAAGATATTTTTGAGACCTATTGTTGTTTATCCAGTCTAAAATATATATAAATGATCAAACAAAAGCTCAAAAAAACTAAGAAGTTTTGAGTTGCCTTTGTTCATTTATGCCAATGTGGTCTGCTTAAGACAGTGGTAAGTTAATAATTTAAACATAGTAAAGATGACTGACAACCATGTGGTTGTTAAAATCTTCTTTTTATATAAACCTATTTCTAAAAACAGTTGAATCTAAGTTACATATACAATATATTTTTATAAGAATCTAGTCTCATAAATAGTATGTTATAGCTAACTAAGATCACTTATGTATAGATTTTTTTCTTTATTTATTTTGTATTTATCAAGAAAAACAGTAAATTGAATTTAAAATGCTGATAAGTTAACAATAACTCTAAAGAAAATAAAAGTCATAAGCATGACTTATCAAGAAGGATAATGCAAATAATTTGCTACACATAAAATCACTTTGTGTTCAGCTTTCCCTCTGAATTTTTTTTTTCCTGTCCCTGTATATCTTTATTCAAAGTCCCTTCCCCCTCCCGCCACATCAGGTCATTTTTTCTTCTCCACAACTCCCCATCCCCTCCCTGGGCAGGTAGCAGACAGTCCCATGGTCCCACTGATCCAATAATGCTTAGTTCAGTTTCCACTCCTGGCAAATCCAGTTTTGTCCCCCCTTCCCTCAGGAGTGAGTCAGGTGTTCCTCTAGGTGGAGTGGGATCCAAAGGGTCAGTCCAGGTGTTTCTGATCCCAAGCTGTTTAGTGGTTGTGGTTTGCAGCTTGGGCATGCTTTGCTTTTTTCTTGTTTGTTTGTTTAGAGACCATTAATGAGTGAGTACATCCCCTGTTTATCTTTCTGAGTTTGTGATACCTTGCTCAGGAGGATATTCTCCAAATCCATCCATTTGCCTGCAAATTTTAGGATATCACTTTTTCTTTCTGCTGAGTAGTATTCCATTGTGTAGATATACCACAGTTTGTTAATCCATTCTTCTAGGTTGTTTCTAGGTTCTTGCTATTACAAATAATGCTGCTATGAACATAGTTGAGCTAATACCTTTGGAGTGTGAATGTGCATATTTAGGGTATACACCCAGAAGTGGTATTGCTGGGTCCTTGGGGAGATTGATTCTCAATTTTCTGAGAAACTGCCATATTGCATTCCAAAGCGGCTGAACAAGCTTACACTCCACCAATGGAGGAGTGTCCCCCTTGTTCCGCATCCTCTCCAATATAGGCTGTCATCTGTGCCTTTTATCTCAGCCAATCTAACAGGTGTTAGGTGGTATCTCAAAGTTGTTTTGATTTGCATTTCTCTGATGGCTAAAGATGATGAGCACTTTTTCAGGTGCCTTTCAGCCATTCGTAATTCCTCTGCTGAGAATTCCCTTTTTAGATCTGAACCCCATTTTTTGATTGGGTTATTCAAGGTTTTGGGCTCTAGATTCTTGAGTTCTTTATATATCTTAGAGATCAGTCCTCTATCACTTGTAGGTTTGGTGAAAATCTTTTTCCATTCTGTAGGCTGTTGTTTTGTCCTATTGACAGTGTCCTTGGCTTTACAGAAGCTTCTTAGCTTCAGGAGATCCCACTTATTGATTGTTGGTCTTAGTGTCTGTGCCACTGGTGTTATATTTAGGAAGTGGTCACCTGTGCCAATTCGTAGAAGTGTATTTCCCACTTTCTTTTCTATCAAGTTCAAAGTGGCTGGGTTTATGTTGAGGTCTTT
>PVIH01016437.1:0-36220 GCA_004025045.1 Sigmodon hispidus
AATATTTAAGATTGAAATCTCCTCTTGACCAATTTTTCCTGTGATGAATAAGTAGTGACCCTCTTGGTCCCTTTTTATTGCTTTTAGCTTAAAGTCTACTTTGTTAGATATTAGGATTGCAACCCCTGCTTGTTTCTTAGGACCATTTGACTGGAAAATCTTTTCCCAACCCTTTATTCTAAGCCTGTGTTTGTCTTTGCGGTTGAGGTGTGTTTCTTGTAGGCAACAGAAGGATGGCTTCTGTTGTTGTATCCATCTTGTTAGTGTGTGACGTTTTATAGGAGAGTTGAGACCATTGATATTAAGGGAAATTAGTGACCATTGTTTCATATTTCCTGCCATTTTTGGTGGCAACTTGTTTGTATTTCCTTTCTCTAGGGTATTCTTCTGTGTACTTATTGGTTGTTTGTGATTTCATGGGTGTATCTGAGGTCCTTAGGTTGGAGTTTTCCCTCTATTACTCTCTGTAGTGCTGGATTAGTAGATAGATATTGTTTCAGTCTGACTTTGTCCTGAAATACCTTGTTTACTCCATCTATGGTAATTGAAAATTTTGCAGGGTATAGTGTTCTAGTTTGGCAGCCATGCTGTTTTAGCATCTGTATAACTTCTGACCAAGCCCTTCTAGCTTCATCATTTCCATTGAATAGTCAGGCGTTATTCTGATGGGTCTGCCTTTATATGTGAGTTGGCCCTTTTCTTTTGCAGCTCTTAAAATTTTTTCTTTGTTCTGTATGTTTTGTGGCTTGATTATAATGTGGCGCATTGACTTTTTTTGGGGATCATATCTATTTGGTGTTCTGTAAGCTTCTTGTATCTTTATAGGCATTTCCTTCTTCAGGTTTGGAAAGTTTTCTTCTATGATTTTATTGAAAATATTATCTGTGCCTTGAGCTGGTATTCTTCTCCTTCTTCTATTTCTATTATTCTCAGATTAGGTCTTTTCATGGTGTTCCAGATTTCCTGAACATTTTGATTTATGGCTTTTTTAGTTTTACTATTTTCTTTGACTGATATATGTATTTGAGCTACTGAATCTTCCACTTCAGAGATTCTATCTTCCATCTCTTGAACTCTGTTTGTTATGCTTGTATATGTGGTTCTAGCTTTTTTCTTCAGGTTTTCTATTTCCATCTTTGCCTCATTTTGTGCCTTTTTTATTGCTTCTATTTCAGCTTTTATTTCAGCTTTTAATACCTGGCATGTTTCTTTCATAGATTTGTTCATCTTTTCCAATTTTTTGTTTGTATTTTCTTCTATTTCTTCAAGAATTTTTTTCATATCTTCTTTGAGAGCTTCGATGATCATCAAAAAGGAATTTTTGGTGTTGCTTCCTTCTGTTTCCTCTTTATTGCTCAGTTCAGGTCTTGTATTTGTAAGATCACCACTCTCTTCTGGAGTTACCATGTTGTTCTTTGTATTATTATGTAACTTTTTGCACTGACGTTTGCCCATGACTTCAGTGGTTCATGATTGGATGGCTCCTGGTCAGTTGTGGCACTCAGGCTTGTGTGCCTCCTGTCACCTCTCTGGGCAGGGTTTGAATCTACCCTTCAGGGACCCCTGTAGTTGTCTGTTCATTCAGTTCGATGTTGCAGTGGATATCTGTGCAAATTCCCTCAGCAGGAGCTGTGGGTATGGTGACAGGCAGAGTTTATCTGCCCCTACTCCAGAGTGTGCTGGGACTCTGCAGACAGTACTTGGTCCCAGAAGCGGGACCAAAACCGATGGGAGCTCAGTTCTCCCTCCCTGGCTAGGATATAGGCACTTGGGCCTGGTGACCCCTCCTCACCTCTGGGCAGGGTCTGAGTCTGTCCTTCAGAGACCCCTGTAGTTGTTGGTTCGCTCAGTTAGAGGTGGTGGTGGGTAGCCGTGCAAATTCCCTCAGCAGGATCTGTGGGTATGGTGACAGGCAGAGTTTATCTGCCCCCCACTCCAGAGTGCACTGGGACTCTGCAGACAGCCCCAACTCTGGCTCTTTAAGGCTTCCTATTGCTGGATGAAACCCTTTATCAGGAAATCTCTACTAAATAGCAGTTTTGAATCACAGATTGTTCTTTATGTGTTGTATAGGAATTCTGTGACTAAATCTTGAATTAACCTGTAAACTATTATTTTTTTTCTCCTGTGCTAGATGGAGAAGTTGTACTTTCTACATGGAAAATAACTTTTTTTGCATAAAACTATATGATATAATATCCAACTCCTGTCTTTTCTACTAAATAAGACCCATAGAAATTTTGTTTCTGCCACACCTTGCATGATATTTCTGGAAGCATCCTAATGAGTAGAGATAGTCTCAAAAAAAAAAAAAAAAAAAAAGGTTAAATGCTCACATTGCCAGGGGTACCCTGTTTTCTGGGCAGCCCTCCTCATCTGTACCTAGGTTCCATGGCTATTAATAAAATGACATGTGAGCACTGAAGACTGCAGTTGCTTCAATATATTTCTGTCTCCTGTCTCTGTCACTAAAGTTTTGAATGCATACCCTGAATCATCAGTAACCTACCACTTGGTTTTTGGCCCATCTTTATCATCTTCTTAGATGTGTCTGAGAGTCCACACCACACATGTCAGAGATGAGACACAACAGAAGAGAGAGGCTGGTATTCATTTTATAAAAAAAATGTGTTTTGCATGAATCAATGGATAGAAGAATAGGACCTTTGAGTTGTTGGCCACTGGCATTTTAGGAACTGTTACATAACATTTTCTAAAGCTGGAGAAAACACAGAAAATTTATGGCCACATGTAGGAGACAGAGAGGAGGAAATATGAAAGTTAAGAAAAAAAACAAATTTGAGCTAAATGTCAAAACTCCTCCCAGGGTTTAAAGTAACTGTCTAAGGAGAACTATAGAGATTCTATGAGGCATGTCCGAAGTGGTGTTAGTTCAGTCTCTATCTCCATTTTAGGAACATGAAAAGCTTCTCAAAGAAGGATTCCACAACTGTAAATCTGATCAAGAGATGAGGAATTTGAAGTGCACCATGATATTTTACCAAGCAAAATACTCTAAAATTCAAACTAACTAAATTGCTCTAACTAGATCTGACTCTTCAAGGAATTTTCCAAGGGTTCAGTTTTGGCTGTGAAGCAACTTGACATTAAACTATACTTGAAATCATGGTGCTTTATTGGGAGAAGGGTGGAAATAAAATTGACAAGTAAAGTTTAAGTATAAAAACACTGTTTTGTTTATGAAGTGATTTAGTTCATATTTATACAAGAACTAAAGAGCAATGTGATAGTCAATTAAATCTTACATTTGAAATTATAAACATGGACTTCATAGAGATATTAAGTTGTATCATAGGATTTTTTTTTATAGCACAGTGTTATGGCAGGTCTCCTTCAGTTGTCCTTTTTGTATCACACATACTCCCTTCTGTGTATTCTTAGTTACATGCTTATACAAAGTTAAGGATTTAGCTTTGTCCTAAGCTAAGATTGGCATGTTATAAATGTGAGAAAAATATGAACATACCCATAGGACACAGTGGAAATGCATAGCTGCTCCTTGGATTTCATGATGCCTACAGACAAGGTAAATGTAGGCCTTGATATTTGTTCCAAGTGTTTCTAATCTTTTCTTTTTAATATTTTAAAAGTTTAAAAGTTTTTCTCCTTCTGACAGTTTTAGAATGAATTCTATAATCACAGAATTGAGAAGTCAAAATAAATTCCATTCTATTTTTTCAAGGATCATGACCACAGTTCCACCTGTTCTGAAACTTATCGCCATTTTTATCTATGTCTCACTACTATGACATATTTTTAAATTTCTGAAGACAAATGCCTTCCACAACAAATCAGATGCACAGGCTGAGTGAAATGTGCTAATAAAGCAATCAGTCTACTATAATGGTTTTAGGTGTTTCTTTACATTGTTCATAAAGTAATAGAATCCTTCCTCTTCTAAATTTCAAGAGGAAGTGAGTTCATTTGAAGGCTGTTAGCTGTCACAATCTCCAGATGATGTGGGCATTGGCTTGACATCAACATCTAAACATTCAAAATAAAAGCACTTCACAAAGTTGTAGGTCTTACCACTCTCCTGGTACAGAGCTTTGACAGACCCAGTTCTGATGATACATTAATTTATCATTGTGGGCTTATCAAAGTCAACACATATGGCTGAAAAAGTAACAATTGAGCCTGTTGTCAGAAATGTGTTAGGTCAGTCAGAAAGTTTTAGGTGCTGGTCAGTGGGTAGATCAGCATGAGGGTTAATAAGATGTCTCTTAAACATAAAACTATTGATTCAGACCCTGTTCACAGGCCCTTGTCAATGCGACAGCCATTCCAGCCTGCTGGGACAGTCCAGAGGCTCACAGACATCTCAGAGGTTTACAGATGGCAGTGGATTGTCAAGGCCTGTGAGATGTTATTTACACTCAGGGGTTCAGAGAAAGAACTGTGGCCCACTTGTCTCTAAGGAAACAAGCCACAAAGAAGACTGGAGAACTGACCAGAGCTTAGACACAACCAAGCAGCACAGAAGACTGGAAAACAGGCCCCTAAGCTTAGAAACAAACACTAAGGCCCTGTGTCCATGACTGACAAATATTCAAGAGCTGCTGCTAATTGTTTGGGGATTGTGTAAAGTTAACAAATCTTAGTAGTCCAAAAGGAAACCAAACTAGCTGATTTCCCAGACATTTGATATGTTACAAGAACTCAGACTCACTTTCACTTTCAGTAGTATTTCTATCCCTCCCTCCTCCCTTTCCCTCCCCCTCTCCTGCACCCTTTCCTTCCCTCACTCCCTCTCTATGTCCCTGCCTCCTCCCTCACTGTTCCTTCTATCTCTACCTGTCTACTTCCCATTTTTATTTTTTCACAGTATAGTGAATGGTTTCTAAGCAAATTCCTGTACTGCTCTGAATTGCACAATCTCTTGCTACCTTTGTGCAGCTGAGTGGGGCAGGCAACTTCACAAAACCAATGAACCAAAAAGAACAATAAGGTAACAGGAGGGATTTCAAAAGCATGCCTCTTCAGTAAACAACACCATAGGTTTCTAAACACTCACAAGAACTCTGCAGTTCAAGCACACATTATTATTCTATAACTGAGAAATCCTGAGGCCTTCTGGTCAGATGCCCCTCATTCCTGTGGAGTGCAGGAAGCATTTCTCCCTGATCAGTGTTTTCATCCTCCTAAACACTGTTCTTTTATTGAGCTAACTCCTCATAAGTTCTCTGGTGAAAATCAGGCATTTCCTAGGCAGAGAGCGGGGTCATCACAGCTTCTGTGTGAGAGAACAGAATCAAGAGACTCAGCCAGACTCAGAAACAAAGCAGATGGCATTCCATACTGCACACAGGCTGCTTTCTTCAGGACTGAAGAATGTTGTTGCAGGTAAGACAGAGGTGGGGTAGGAAAGGCTTTACCAGATCGCTGCTTTTCCCTGAAAAGACCTCTCCAAGGGAGGCTGAACCTGACACAGACATGAGTGGGACAGAGGATCACTTGAAACCCAGGTTTGGCTGACAGGGAGCTTTCATGCTTAGAGTTCAGGTCCCTAGTACAGAGAATCCCTCAGGCTCTGGTAAGGCAGAGCCCACAGAGAGGGTGTGAGCTTTTGAAGGCTGAAATTGCTCTCTTTGTGCCATTTTATGTCATCGATACTGTCTCATGAAACTCATGCATAATCCCTCTACTTGTTGTCAATGTCTGCCTCTTGGTAAAGTAGGCTAGGCTTCTTCAAATTTGCAAAAAAGAGACAATCCTCCCATTGATAATTTAGGAAGTCTTAAAACCTCTGTGTATTTTTGATACATACGTGTGTTCATTCTCTGAGAATTTCATGTATGTGATGTGGTTTTGATCATATATATTCCCTACGCTTCCATCTCCTCAACCTCAGCCCCCAGCTCTATTCTTTCTCAATCTCAGGTTCTTATTGAGTCAAGTCATTGTGGGTCATTTGTGCATGGACATAAGGCCATCTACTGAAGTTGGGTAAATAAGCAGAACCATATCACTGAAGAAAACCAACCCTGTCTGCCCTAGCAATCATCAACCACCAGTAACTCCTAAGATACACATGGGGCTTCCTGAGCCTCTCACCCATCCATAGTGAAATTTCATGCATGTTGTAGTTGTTGTTTTTGAGACAGGGTTTCTCTCTTTAGCTCAGCCTGTCCTAGAACTTGCTCTGTAGTCCAGGCTGGTTTGGAACTCATATATTATCCTGCCTATGCCTACCTAGGGCTGGGGTTAAAGGTGAGTGCCACCACCACTGAGCTTTATCCAGGTTTTTTTATAGACAGCCACAGCTGCTGTGACTTCATGAGTTCAAAACTCTATCATGTTCCAGAAGACATTGTTTTATCTTGAAGCACTGAATGTACTCCCTGTGATATTTTTGGTATAAGTACCGCTGTGCACTGAAAGGAACCAAAGCTTGGGAGAAATGCTCAATTCTATGGCAACACAGGAAAAATACAAGCTGACTCTAGCAGAATCTGTGGTGAAGGAAAGTACTGAGCAATGCCAAGAATGTGATAAAAGTCTGCCAGCCAAAGACAGGATCCAGGTGAAGGAGCCTCTTTGAACAAAGAGACAGGCCAGGGAATAAAATAGTCATCACAGTGTATTAAGGCACACAGAATAAAATCGTACTTAGGAGTCCATACTGATGCAACCAAATGAAGGAATAAATGTAAATAGGAGCAATACTCCTATTCACTATTAACTACTTCTCTTTTTCCAGCTAGAAACAGTACTCTCATCCGTACATTCCCACATGGTCTCAGCAGAGATCCATGGGGCCAACACCACAGCCTCACACCACAATTTTTCCAGCTCTCCCATCTTTATATGAAGACCTCAACTGATCAGGAACCTTTAAAGCTCCAGCGTGTACTTCGCTGCAGTGAGGAAGGATATTGCCCATTGCTGCAGTACAAAACAAATAGCAAGCAAAGCAGAGCTGTGTTTGTGGCCTGTGTCTTGAGCTAGTGAGGACCTCTACTGGACTTGACTCCAGCAGCCACAGGCTTACATGGTGTCTTGGTTGGGGGTTGGCTTATCAGGAAAGCCAGACCCTGGTTCTGTTTCCTGAGTGGCCAGCTCTCATGTGGAAATGCCGGATGAACCTGGACAGAGATTTTGTGTGCCTCCCTAACAACTTAGACAAACAACAGAAAAAGAAAAGTGGTGTCTCAGAAGATTGAGATGGGTAGAACATGAAACACCAAAGTCACATAATGGCAAATTATAGATTGAAGACTGTATACAAATCATTTCCAATGTTTGTTGTACAAAATATTGGCACAGGGTAGGGCTGTTTAACATCTCTTGTGGGATGAATACCATTTTCTAAGACTTGTATTTTTTTCAGTCAGTCTCTCATATCTGGTACCATCATCAAATCATTTTCTAAGGATAACATATGAATTGCCAGACTGATAACAATTATGACCAAGATTATACCCATCCTAGATAAGCTGTTTATCTCCTCAGCTTTTCTAGCATCCTGTCCAGAGTAGCAGTGAGCAGAGTGTAATTCTCTGCATTGTGATATTCCAATCATTGACCTGGGAACAGTTTTAAGATTACCCTTTCCTTTTAGTCTTTTCACACCCCACCCTCGTTTTTATTATGCTAGTTTACTGTTTAAAAGTTGCCCAGTGACTTGCCTCAGAGAATCTTGGTAGATGTAGTGATGTTTGATCAGCAGGTGAAGCCGATGATCCGGTGACTGGGTCAAGCAAAGGTATTCAGATGTAGTGATGACATTTGATTAGCAGGTGAAGCAGGTGTGGTACCAAGGTAGCACAGGCTCTGCATGCTGACTCCTAGGACCAGAATTTATCCAAAGCTTCTGTGCAGCAAGCAGAGCCAATTCAGAGAGACACCCAGTGGCTGCCAAGCATTCAGACCTGGGAGCAAAAAGGGCTGGAGCCTCAGGCATGCTTTGAGTCTCCATGGCGGGCAAGGCTGGGGAACAGGGGATCTGTGAGGGCAGTTGGGCTCCAGGAGATAGGGGGCTCCTATGGGGGTTGCAGCATGCCAGGGAGGGACTGATGGCCACACACTCTCCTAGCCATGCCCTCATTGCCGGCAGCTGTTGGTGGATCAACAAGGCCCCACGTTAAAGCGCCAGATGATAAAGGGAGTTAGTGAGATACTTTACTGTTTAATAATAAGCAGAATCTGTGCACAATAATCACAAGAGAGAATCCAGAACTGGAATATCAACTGCTATTCTACCACTAACGCCACAACCTCTCACCAGAAGGCGATGGGAAACCTGAACCAAGCTGCCAGCCAGGCTTGCTCCCGTGGATAGCTACCTTTAGTCTGCCTTCTAAGAGAGCACACATCCTTGGGCCTGCATTTTATTTGGATCAGGTGTTCCTTCCAATAAAAACTCCGCCCTTTGGGCTAAATCACTCTTTTCAGTTGACTAGCACATAGGTCACTGAACATTATCATTTGGAATAATTTGTTTTTCATCTGTAATATGTAAAACATTTAATCATGTAAGAGATATGAAAAAAACTTGACCTTTTCTGTTTGTTTTGTATTTATTGTAATTATTCACATTGAAAACAGGACTTCAGCACATTATAATTTTTATATTGCCTGAAAGATTTTGCTGGGGTACGTAGGCTATAACAAAAAGAATAAAGATAGAGTTAAAATGGGCGAGAAGAAATACATTAAGAATGAGAGCTAGAAGAAAAATATCCAATGTTAAAATAAGTTACAAGGAAAACAACAAAAGTGAGAACGTTGAAATGAGTTAGAAGAAAAACATCAGGAATGAGAGAGTTTGAAGGAACTAGAAGGGAAACATCAAGAATAAAGAGCGTTAGAAGGAAAATATCAAGAATGAGAGAAGAAATAGAGAACGCAAAAGAAGAATAAAGGAAAGGTTTGAAGGAAACCATCAAGAGAATGTGTGAGTGTCTTTTTTCCTAATCCCATCAGACAGAAAAGTCTAGCATGCATGGACACTGTGGATTTCCCTTCCAGCCCTGTGCTGCTGGAGTCTGCACCCCCAGGCAACAATAAAAGATGAGAGTAGCTAATCCAGGATAATATGTGGGTTTGAACACAATGAGAAAGATGCACATGTGCAGACTCAACCCACATGGAGATTCAAGACATTGCAGCTACAAAGGAAGGATGCTTTTTTCCAATAAGTCATGCTTGGTCAGTTTACATCTGCATTTAAGAGTGATAAAATTCACTTAATATTACTGACATTCAGAAGAATTAATTAAGTGGATTGAAAAATTTTAAAAACATGACTGCAAAGCAGTTTCATAAATGGTTGACATTATTTTCAGGTCTTTTAAAATGGAAAATAGGAGAGGAAAGCACTAGATGTCAACAAAGAGCCCATTGGTTTAATAAGATTAACATTAAAAACTCCTATTCATTCTAAGATACCATTAAGAGAACAGAAAGGCACACAATAATTTGCAGAACACACAAGTCTCATATTATGAGTTAAACTAATCTCTAAATGAAGTTTAAAAACTTCATAACTTATAAAAATTATTAAGTATCTTGAATAGACATATCCAAATTCAATAACAAGAAAAGAGGCTTTACTTCCCCATATATACTTCACTCTTAAATAAAATGAAGGCAAAATAAACCCTCCAACTAAAACTATGAATTCCTCAGAGTGATTACAATGTAAAGTTCTGGCATTTTCTAATCGTGATTTGTAATGTACTGAGAATTCTTACTCATTACTGCAGGAATATTGACTTGGAAAACACATTGTTAAATGTTGTATGTTATCTACCATAATGTGAACAAATTCACATTATTTGACCATTTTATTCTATTCCTAAGTATATGTGTAAAATATTTTACTGTACTTTCCAACTTGGATGGTCCTAAAATAAAGTGTTGAACAGATGAAGTCAAACATTAAATGAAACATCATATGTACATTACACAAATACAAAAACCCAGACTATGAAGCCACCCACAGAGATAGAAGTCAGATGTTTTCTGATTAGTCTTCTATTATCTAAAAAAAAAAAAAAAAAAAAAAAAAAAAAAAAAAAAAAAAAAAAAAAAAAAAAAAAAAACCTTTTCCCAAGTCCTTGAGGACTGAACCAATGGCACCATTGATATGACAGTTTCTGAAGCTCATTAGAATCTAGGTCTGGCTTAGTGTGTCCTCTCCTTCAGACTCTCCTACAGCCTAGAGACAAGATTCCAGCTAGGACTGTTGTTGTCTCTTGAATCAACCCAAGTTTGTGACTTCACTTCTTCCCTGACTGTCACCAGGGCATCTCCATCCAGTTCTCTGAAATTCTTTACTGAGAAACTTCAATTGTCCAAGAAAGAGTCAGACATGCAAATTAATAGATGCCACATGGCTTGTAAGTGAACACAATGACAGAAGTTACCCAATCATCTCAGTAGATACACAAAAGGATTCTGACAAAATGTAACATGTGATAAAACATATGATAAACTTCCTTAAGAATCTAGGAATGGAAGGAACACACCTCCACACTGAAGGCTTTATGTGACAAGACAAGAGCATTGACTTTCTCACTCTCATTGGTGAACTTGAAGCTATAGCCACAGCATGGAGAAAAGGAAATAAAAGGGAAATTGGGAGAAACTAAGACGTCAGTGTTCTTAGTTGCCAATGATATGATTCTATGCATAAGAAACTCTAATGGCTCCACCAGAAAACTCTTAGAATGCTAACACTCCCAGCAAAGGGGTGGGATACAAAATCAGCTTTCAAAACTGAGCAATACTCTAATATGCCATTAACCCAATATTATAAAAAATTAAAAAAAATACATTTAAAAGTCTTAAATATGTTGGCATAGACCTAAGAAAGTCAAGTACCTTGTAATAAAAATTTTGAACAGCAAAGAGAGAAATTAATAAACAAACGCCCCAGAAGGTGCAAAGACATCTCACACTGATGGATTTGCTCTGAGACTGTTGAATGATTGTCAGAGAACTGAGCCTCCTGGCAGCTACATATCATCTACTGCTATCCCAAGTTAACACTGAGATGGTATATGCTTTTCTAAGGCAATGGGAAACTTCACCATACATAGCATTTACTTAATGAGGTTTATCCATTTAGGATATTTTATGATAGTAGTCATAATAAGCCTTGAGAATAAAATCACCTTTGCCATCATTCCCAAATGAGTTATCAGAGAGTGGTACATGAATGGCCTCAAATGAGAATCATCTAAATAAAGAATAAAATATAAAATTCTACGTGTGCTGGAGAGATTGTGGTGGAGATAATCTTTTCTCTAGAGTTAACATAACAGCTAAGAATAAACTAACCTAAAGGAGCTGAATTTTTTTTTTTCCCCGGGGAGGCAGAGAGGTAGGGTGAGGGATGGGAGTGGGGGATATTAAAGCTGATGTAAACACAACGAAAGGAAACCAACCAACCAACCAGGAAATGAAACTGAAGGAGACACTAGAATAGAAGAACTTCCTGTGTTCATGAATCAGAGTTAGTATTGTGTTAACGGCTATATTACTCTGAGTTATCAATATAGGTGGTACCAACAATGACACGAAAGATGTGGAAGATGTGGAAGTGCAACCTGCTCTTCTTGGCCACAGTCCTACCTTACCAGTCATCTGGATATAATACCTTTGAGCCACACCTTCACTGAAGGACTGTCCATCTTCTATTTGAGGGTAGAAAGCCTTTGGAAGAGGCCCAGTTGTTTGCACTATCAAAAAGGGCTGCCTGTGTTATCAGAGATGGTGTGAGAAAGTAAGATTGGCTCTTCTGACCCATAGTTGGTTGTTTTACTCTTTGCTGTTTGTGGGTTTTTGTTTTTGTTTTTGTTTTTTGCAGGGGGGGGCACCACTCATCCCCCAAATAATCACATGGAGGTTTATTCTTTCTTATGAATGCGTAGCCTTAGCTTGGCTTATTTCTAGCCAGCTTTTCTTAACTTGAATTGTTCTGTCTGCCTTTTGCCTCTGGGCTTTTACTGATCTCTATTTTATATACCTTTCTTCATGGCTTACTCTGTGACTTGCTGTGTGGGTGGTCGTTGGTGTCCTCTCTCCTTGTCTCTTTTTCTTGCTCCCTCTTTTCTCTCTTTCTCCTTTTATTTATTATCTCTGCCTGCTGTTCCCGCCTGCCTATCCTTTCTCCTTCTTGCTGTTTGCCATTCAGCTCTTTATTACAGGCAAAGTAACACAGCTTCATAGAGTTAAACAAATGCAACATAAAAAATGCAACACATCTTTGCATCATTAAACAAAATTCCAAAGCATAAATAAATGTAACATATCTTCAACTATTATTCCACAACACTCAACATGTAATGCTTTAGGATAGCCTTTGATAAATTTTAAACACTATTTTGAATTACTTTACTTTCAATTTTTCCAGTAGAATGTTACTATTCCAAGATTATATCAAAGGGATACAGACGTATGGAAGGAAGAAAGTGCTCCAGGTATAACAGGTAACTGAGAATGGATTTATAAGGAACTGGAACAGGAAAATTCACTTTTTCTTTTGTTTTTTGTTTTTCTCAGGCACCTTAGTGTTGCTCTTGACTTCTAAGAAGTAGCCAAAGAAAGGGCAGCCAGGACAGGTTAGTGATTTTCTCTTGTTCAAAGCCCATGACTGAATTTCATTATGGAGAAGTTTAAGCTTCTCTCATAATGACAAATGTAAGGTGACCCTGTTCTGGCAGCTCCAAGTCAGGGAGGTAGTAGAACAAGCTTCCTGCTTGTCTTGACAGATTTTCTTGTGTCTCTGGGATCAAAAAGCCAAGACTATCTCTACCAGTGAGTATATAGGCAGCTGTAATCAAGAGTGAAACTCCAGAGAGCTTCAGAAAGACTGCTAATATCAATGCAGAGATGTGTTCAGTTTCTACATGATTGTTATAACCATATTCAAAGTTCCTTGCGTACGTGGTATTTATCTGTGTTTCCTTGTTCCAGTGGTGACAGCAGTGTTCTGTCCAGCACTGGTAAACATGCAGATACTCTGCCTGGGTTCTAGGAAGGGGGAGGAGGGAGGGTTTTGTCAAAGGTCCATTAACAGAAGGCTTTTTCTTCTAAGTAAAGCATAGATATTTTGGAGACCTATTTTATAATAGTTTCAACCCACTCTGTTACTTGAGTTTTGATAAAAAGAATCACATTTGAACCATATCATTTAGTTCTGGGGGAGACATGACATTCCAAACTGTACCCAACAGTATGAGTTTTCAAAGACATATTGTTCCCTTTCTTAAGAGTTCATCTCAGTGAGCCTGTTTGGTCAACAAAATGCTCTTCAAAACACTGTAACATCAAACACATGTTACGCTTGCAGATGTGTGGGAGTAACTATTCCCCCCATGAGATAAGTACTATAGACCCCAGGAGCCCCTCCCCCAGTGTAGATGCAAATAGGTCACCCAGTGAGAGAGTGTGACTTTTTCTTTTCTTTCTTTCTATTTTCCTTTTTTGGATACCCTTCAAAATTATCCTGGTGCTCTGAAGCTCTAGGCATTCTTATTCTCTGTCTGAAGAAACATCCCTACTCATGCAGATGCTGACAGACTTTCACCTCTGAGCTTGTCTCATATCTTGGTTTCTAACCTGGAAAGCATGGTTTGCCCTTTTTTTATTCCTTTCTCCTTTCTGGTTCCCTGCTGAGATCTGCAGTCTGTCTCTCTCCAATAAAACTGTTCTCAACTTTCCTTTTTAGTCTGTTTTTACTGCTTTTATATATGGGATTTAAGAACTCACAAAAAGACCTGATGCTTCTTGGTCAACCTACTACCAGTGAAATAAGTTATATCTTAAGTACATGTAGATACAATTGCAAGAAATTTGTCCTCAAATAGTATTTGAGGTTTTCTCTTAAAAAGCATCTACCTCCAAATCAGGTAAAATATCACTCTAGTTCAAAAGGAATAAAATAAACCTTGCCTACAATAATTACAAAAGATGTCAAAATTCTCTTTCAGCAACTTGTTGGAAATCAGTTCGATGACATACAAGCCTTTCATTAGACAACACTGTGGGAAATCCCCTGTAACTGAATAGTCTGTGCTTTTGTAGTTTCAGTTTCTAATTTTTTGTTTTAATTTGAAAAGCCCTGCTGGCTTTTCCTGTGCTTGAGCTTCATATGCAAGTTCTCTGTCAGAGAGCTGGGAGGGGAAAGGAATGTCCCAGAGCTGGTCAGTATTTATCAGAAGAGCACAGCTAAGGAGTGGACAACAGGTTTGCACTCCTGCAAGGTCCTCTTTGAAGCAGCCTCCTTACCCACTCTGACTCCAGCTTGGCTGCTTCAGTTTTGTTAAGGTGAGACCGGGCATGGTGGGCAAAGATTGTTATGGGTTAGTTTTAAAATATTCTATCCAGTATGAGATGCATCTTAGCCTGGGATGCTGGATCTGCCTGATTAAAGACTGAATCACAGTGTTATCAGACAGACAGAATGTTCATCTGGCAGTCAGAGCTTATGCTCTGTGTCACTTGGTTTCCTCACAATGAGAGGGCAGCCTGGGTAGGGACTGAACTGAGAGCTAGAAATGTCTGCCGCTGTTTTTCTTCAGTTATAACTTCTTGGCATCCTCAACTGCTGCCCAACTTTCCTGTCTCTGTTCATGTCGGATGCAGCCCTTTCAGTCTGTGGTCTGAGGGGTTCTAGAACAGCAGGCAGCTGCACCATTGACAGGAGGAAGAGCAAACCATGGAGCTGCAATGTAAATAGCTTAGATGCTAAAGACAAAACAAAAACGAAAGGAAAAGAAAAGATGAAACTCCAAGGCCCACAGGGAAGAACCTTCCTGACATAGTGGTGGGCTTTCAGCTTTGCCGCAGTCTCTTGAAGGTTCCATGCCTGCTTTTCCTTAGCCGTCACTCACTCTTTAACTTCCTTTGTGTTTGATTCTGTTCTTCGGCAATGTCATCTCTACCCTTACATGTTGATTAACTCAGAAATTGCCCATCTGAACCACTCAATATGGGGTGCCTATGTGGGTCATCCCAGAGAGCTGTTTTTACTTCTTTCCATGTGCCTCATGCATGCCATGTTTAAACATTCCCATTAGCTGCCCAATAACTATTCTTTTCTTTCTTTAAACACAGACGAGAAGCAATACAAAATAATGGGTATGGGTACAGTGCACAGCCTTGTCTTGTTCCTGATTTTAGTGAAATCACTTTGAGTTTCTCTTCATTTAATTTGATGTTTGATGATGGCTTGTTGTATATTGCCTTTATGATCTTTAGGTGTGTTTCCTATATCCCTGATCTCTCCAAGACCATTATCATTAAAGGATATTGATTGGTTTTTGTCAAAGGTTAGGGTTAGGGTTTTTAGAAACTCAGGCAATGCTAGTGGTCATTTGTTCCAGAATTTAGTATGTAAAATGTTTTTCTTTAAACACTAGAAATTTTAGGTCATTATCTTTCTTCCCCTGCAGACAAAGTACTATTTTAGACATGGCTCCAGAGATCCACATGTCAGAACCCATGTGTCTCATTGGGAACAATGAGGAACAGCTAGTGGCCAATCAGGAAGCCCTGAAGATTCTGTCTGCCATCACACAGCCAGTGGTGGTGGTGGCTATCGTGGGCCTCTATCGGACAGGCAAATCCTACCTGATGAACAAGCTGGCTGGGAAGGAGAAAGGTGAGCAGCATCAGGAATGCTTATTGAATTCCCTTTACCCACCCCTTACCCCCCTGCCCCTGCATCACTGTGATCATCCAGATCAGGGTGTGAGGAGAGAAAGTTGGGGATCTGTCTGGATACTGAGAGCTAATGTGTCACAGCAGCTGTTTGCATCTTCTGGTAGATAAAGGAAACTCTCTACCTGTGAGTTAGCATCAATACCTTCCCAGAAAAAGCAAAATTTATTTTTAAAGTAGTAAAATATCAATTAAATAAATTCAGTGAAATAAATTCAATGAAATAAATGCAGCAAGATAAATGCAATGAAATGAATTCAAATGATTAAGTTTTTACAAGCATAAAATCATGTTTTTAAAAGAAGCATCAAGTCTCACCTCTAAGTCATTAATATTATTTGCTCATTTTTCTGCTGCGACTAAGATCATCACTGGTCCTTTCTACAGTCTTGTCATCTTGTTTCCATTACATCCTACTTTAAATTCCGAAGGGGTTTCCTGAATTCCAGCTCCCTCTTCCATCAATACCTCTCACTTTGCTTTTCAGGCTTTTCTGTTGGATCCACAGTACAGTCTCACACCAAAGGGATCTGGATGTGGTGTGTGCCTCATCCCCAGAAACCAGACCACACCCTAGTACTGCTTGACACAGAGGGCCTGAGTGATGTGGAGAAGGTAAGAAGGGAGGATTCTGTTGGGATTGAATTGATCAGATTTATCTCCCTGTGTCTTTAAATACCCTTAGTACAGAAAGTTTCCTTCTCACCATCATGAAAATGGTATTTTCATTTGACCTGAGGGAACTTTTCTCCCCTTTATTTTTAATAGTCAGAGCTTGGATGCATGGACTGAGAAAATATCTTTATAAGGCAGAATCAGCACTGAGAATACTACAGTGATGATAAACTAGGTACTTCCAAAGTACTGAAACATATTAGAATTTAAATCAGTGTTATAAACCCAGTCCTGCCTTCTGGCTAGGTCAAGATGCCTAAATCATACCTGTAATACCTATAGCTCTATGGTTTTGACAAAAAAGGGAAGTTTATCCAAATCATTTTCTGTTTGTCTTTTCCAACTTATTATGTGAATGATGAACACACTTGTAGTTAGAAGTTTCTCTCTTTTGGCCCAGCTGGTCCCGCAGCCATTTACTCCCAAATATATACACAAACACTTATATTAATTACAAGCTAATTGGTCTATGGCTCAGGCATATTACTTGCTAACTCTTACTGTTAAATTAAAAAATGATTCTTATCTTGTTACTCACGTGGCTTGATAACTTTTCTCCAAGCAGCATTCTCATCTTCTTTCCTTGGTGCCTGCTGGCATCTATTTTTCCTCTTCCTCTTCCCAGACTTTCCTTAGTCTGGTAGCCCCACCCATACTTCTTGTCTGCCTCCTGGACAATTCATGTTTTAGTAAACCAATAGGAGTGACAAGAATTTACAATGTACAAGTGCATTATCCCACAGCACATACCAGCATCCTCTAGTTGTACACTAGTAAGCACTTAACACAACACTCACCATAAACAAAGCACTTCATTGTTCTTTAATGTTCCCATCATCATTGACTTCAAGATTCCAATGTAAAGTCCAATTTGGACTTAGGGAGATGTATCTTTTATGACACAGTTGGACCTTTCTGTTGGACATAGACCTTTCTCATGAATGTACATTTTGAAAAAGTTTTTATTTGCTTTTTCTTCATTTAAATTTTTTGATTTGTCAAGATTCCCACATGACAAGCCATAATTTGAACTTGATAAACTCAATCTGTAGCATGGGAAAAGCAGTTATAAACTCCTACATCAGACTTGTCTTGAAATGAGATAAGACATTATTTTCTTATATATATATATGCACATATATATACATATATATATATAATAGAGAGACAAGGGAAAAAAGAGAAATATGTAATAATGCCATTGTGTAGAATGAATGGTGTTGAGATTGTTTGCAGCTTGGGTGTTCTTTACTTTTTTTTTTCAAGTCCACTAATGAATGAGTATATCCCTTGCTTATCTTTCTGGGTTTGTGAGACCTCACTCAGGAGGATATTCTCCAAATCCATCCATTTGCCCTTTTTTTTCTGCTCAGTAGTACTACATTGTGTAGATTGTGTAGATGTACCACAGTTTGTTAACCTATTCCTCAGTTGAGGGACATCTAGGTTGTTTCCAGGTTCTTGCTATTACAAATAATGAGACCTGCTTATGGGTAGGCTTAATATGGATGTATGTGCCATGTCTATAAGGAAGTTTTGTTTTGCCTCTATAAAACTTTGATTTTTAAGTATTCTGGTTGCCCTTTAACTTAATTCATTTTGCAACTATCTACAAGTCATTAGAAGAAAGACCAGGGGGTTATCAATGGATCAATTAGAATAAAATTACCAGTCAGAAAAGCATGCAAAATACAGGCCCTAAAGTTATTTTTGTTCTTTTGTTTAAGGCCTGAATATTAACATTTTACTTTTGGTGATACTTGTCTAAGAATGCCCTGCCTGAGACATGCATGACTCAACTTTGTTCTGATTTCTAGAGTGATGAAAAGAATGATATTCAGATCTTTGCACTGGCAATCCTACTCAGCAGCACCTTTGTATACAACACCATGAGCAAAATTGACCAGGGGGCTATCGACCTGCTGCAGTATCCTTTTGTGGTCCAGGACAAAACTACTCTGGAGAAAATATACCAGCTGTTGAACTATGAGACCAGTCAGTGGAATGTTTGTCCTCCAAGAACGAATATGAGTTTGGAATCATGGCATCCACATTAAAAAACAAATTCAGGCATGGCAGTGTGTACGTGTAATCCCAAGGCTGGGTGTGGGTGTGGGGAGTTCAAGGCAGCAGGATATCTGGAGCTTGCTAACCAGCTAATAACAGCCACTCAGGAAGCTTCAGATTGAGTAAGGACTTTATCTAAAAACACAAGGTGGTAAGAACTTGAGAAAGATACTGACTATCCATGTCTGACCTCAACAACAGATATGTAAAATACACCCCCCCCACACACACAAATATGACTCAGAGTAGAAAGGAAACAAGCCTTCGTGTGTGCTAATTCAGGTAAGTGCAGGAAGGAACAGAAGAAGGTTAAGGAAGCATCAAACACAGCCACCACGCTTCTGCCGATTTCCCTCAATGGTGTCTCAGCAATGTGACAGAAGTGACAGATCTGCTCCGGACAAGAAACTCCTCTGACTTTAATGAAACTGAGGAAGCTGCTGATGTGAGCTTCTTTCCAGACTTGGTGTGGACCCTGAGAGATTTCTATTTGGAACTGGAAGCAAATGGGCATGCCATAACATCAGATGAATATCTGGAGAATTCTCTGAAGCTGAAACAAGGTAACAGAGCTTCAGTTTGCGAAAAAGAAAAAAAAAAATATCCAGGAACTTGTTCTTTTACAGACATTAAAGTATTTAATTTTCCCTATTTACCCACCAAGCATTTCTATAAAATAACAATAAGCATTTAACTTAGAATGAGCTAATAGATTCAATATTAAATTTTATTAGTCTTCATTTACTAAACAAATTTCTCTCCTTTTTCTGATTGCCTTCAGTAGTTAGTTTTTAATCTTTAGCTTAATGCAACATCACAGGAAAGGACATTTATTTAAATTAAATAGATTAAAGTGGATATTAAATCATACTTTAGATAAATCCTGTATTTCCTTCTCCAGGTAGTGATGAAAGAAGTCATACCTTCAATCTGCCTCGACTGTGCATTCAGAAGTTCTTCCCAGTGAAGAAATGCTTTGTTTTTGATTCCCCTGCTCAAAGAAATAAGCTTTCTCAGCTTGAAACACTCAGTAGTGAGGAGCTGAGTCCTGAATTTGTGCAGGAGCTGTTAGATTTCTGTTCTTACATCTTCACCCATTCGAAGATCAAGACTCTTCCAGGAGGCATCCAGGTCAATGGAACTCGTGAGTACTTTTTAAAGGATTTATTCCAACACATCATAAGGAATCAAGGACACATAGAGTTTCTTTGTTGATGAATTGACAAAAGGGTCAGTCATTTCCTAGAACATGGAAAACCAAAGTTCCATGTTGACAAAGTTATAGCAGATACCAAGCACACATCTATTGTTGTCTTAGTAAAACCTCAAAGTTACATCAAATAAAATCCTAAGAATAAAGACATCAAGTTAGAAGTTTTACTCATTTACTTTTGAAACATATCAACTCTTGTGGGTTGACAATATTTCTATAATGAATATTAATTAGATTTTTATTATGTGCCATAGTATTTGATATGCACAGAATAAGATAAAATAAGGTAAGATAAATACATACATGTTCCCTGAAGATACAGAATTTTTCTGTTGAAAGGTTTTATAGATGCTGCATAGAAGAACCACATGTTTTAGAACTTGGCAAATACTTCATATATTGTGAAAGGATTTTGTATTACCTCCATGCAGAAGCTGGCAAAGAAGAAAAACAAAGGTGTTTTGAGGAATAATAAGGTCTGGATTGCTGAATCCTATTTACAGAGGACAGTAACACATACTATCTTAGCCATGATAAAATAAAACTAGAGGGAAAAATAAATAAAAAAAATTACACTGAGAGAAATAAAATGTTTAGGAAGCTTTAAGAAGCAAAGACCTGGGGGCTGGAGAGATGGCTCAGCGGTTAAGAGCACCATCTGCTCTTCCAGAGGACCCGGGTTTGATTCCCAGCACCCACATGGCAGCTAACAACTGTCTGTAGTTCCAGTTCCAGGTAAACACCAAGGCAAATAAATAAAGTAAAAAAAAAAAAAAAGAAGCAAAGACCTGAAACATTTTAATCAGATGACTATCTATGACTTTTATATGATCATCTTATTTCTCTACGGGAGAAGATAAAAGGCAGATCACATATATGTTGAAAATTTCTCTATTTTCTTTATTCAACAAAGACTTGATTAATTTTTGATGTTTTTATATGTTTTTCCTCAAAGGAAAAACTATTTGTTTTCTTATCTCATAGTTCTTCAAAGAACTTCTCTGAGCCACTTGAAATCTATGCAGAATCCTGAAAACCTACAGGCACTATTTAGCCTTCTCAGAATGATCCCAAAGAGATGTTAGACTCATTTTATGCAAGTGATACAAACATCTTTTTCTTCCTTAAGGTCTAGAAAGCCTGGTGCTGACCTATGTCGATGCCATCAATAGTGGGGCTTTTCCCTGCATAGAGAACACAGTGGTGACGTTGGCCCAGAGAGAGAACTCAGCTGCAGTACAAAAGGCCACTGCCCACTATGACCAGCAAATGAGCCAGAGGGTGAAGCTGCCCACAGAGACCCTCCAGGAGCTGCTGAACCTACATAGGGCCTGTGAGATGGAGGCCATGGAAATCTTCAGGAAGCATTCTTTCAAGGACCAGGATCATTGTTTCCAGAAGGAATTGGAGGTCATTGTTTTCTGTATTTGTTTGTAGACATCAGGTTCAACAGAAGGCAAGAATATTTCTATAACTACTAAAACAGGACCAATTAAAAAAATCAATTCCCACTAGATCCAAAAGCAATGACAGTCACTTACTTGGCATTGATATGAGTTAATTTGGAAAACAGTAAAACCTGAAAAGATTCTGGCATTTATATACACACATGCACAAGCATTCACGCATGAACATGCCTTGCCTCACATGTACTATGAATGAAAAGTCTTGAATTTCTTTGACCTCACTCAAAATTGTCATTAACAAAGTATTTACTTTTATTGATCAAGTAGATTGACTTGACTTTTCATCTACTAAGATCAAACTAATGTAAGGTTAAGAGAATAAGCAGATAGTACAGCCAGTGATTCCATTTCACACTCATCTAGAAGTAAAAAAAAACCTCTGAAAAATTGTTGTTAAACAGTTGGTTGCATTTAACATTATGATGCAGATGGGAACTCTTCAACTATAAAATCACATCTAAGGTAGATATAGCATCTTAAGAGTTTCAAGTTACCTCATTTAAATTCAGTGGGACACACACATACACACACACACACACAAAAAAAAAGGTTTTGGTAGATGGAGGAGAAATGATGAGAGAAGATAGTAGGGGTAAACATGAGTAAGCCTCACTGCAGAAATGCAGGAAAATATCAAGATATGATTAGTAGGTTAAAAATAGAAACATACGGGGCCATGGTGGTGCACACCTTTACCCCAGCACTCGGGAGGTAGAGGCAGGAAGATCTCTGAGAGTTCAAGGCCAGCAGATCTAAAGAGCTAGTTCCATAACATTCAGGGCTCTACCCCAAAATCCCATTTCAAAACACAAAACAAAAAGACTAAGAGGGTATTCTACTCACAGAATTTCTTCCTGACTGTTCCTTAATGAGAAATTAATAAATCTGCTGTTAAAAAGACATTTCTAACCACCAAGTATACATAGTTTTCATAGAATACCATTCTTGCAATGTTTCTAGTTTTAATAAACATATAATCACACATATATTTCTCTGAGTTTCTAAGATAAAATACAGATCTTTTGAAAAACTATATCCACAAACACTGACATCTCCGTGTTTTTCCCCACTTTAAAGACCCTACTAAGTGCAAAGCAGGATGAGATTTGTAAGAAGAATGTGGAAGCCTCAACAGACAGATGCTCAACCCTACTTCAAAGTATTTTTAAGCCTCTGGAAGAAGAAGTGGCACAGGGGATCTATGCTAAGCCAGGAGGCCACTATCTCTTTCTTCAGAAGATGGAACAGCTGAAGGCACAGTACTGTCAGCAGCCAGGGAAGGGGACACAGGTATTCTTCCTTCATTTCCTGTACACGTACTGTGATGTGCTTTATGTCTCTGCCTGTGTGTTACTTTTTCATTGAGTGAAATGCACTTGGCATTGAGGTTAAAGTAGAGAACTTCAACTTTAGGGACAGCTGTAGATGAAAGCAACCCATCGTTGTATCAGTAGACTTCCATCATAGCCGTTAATATCTATGAACATTAACCCATCACTGTATCAGTAGACTTCAAATGATGTCATCCATTTTCCTTCTTTTTAATGTCCTTCCAACCCCTACTTTTTCTTCCTGTTTTGTTTTCCTGACTGTTGGCTTCATTTTCAAGCAGCCATTCACCCAAATCCAGAAGCCTCTGGCAAGCTTAGCTTGCCTTTAGAGACTTAAATCTCAGAGAAGGACAAGAATATCTGTTCCAGCACCTATATTAGTTTCTAAAACATTGAAATATTTTTAATCCACCAATAAATAAGGCTGTTAGGTACTCTCAATGGCCAGGCCAGCATCTGTTCTCATAGGTGATTACTGATGGACAGATCTGTCATGTATTTGCTGAGCATGGCCTAGAAGGGAAAAATTGTGGGAGAAGAAATGAAGACATTTTCCAGGTGGCAAATTAGCATTTTGTAATTCTAACAGCATGTTTTTGGGGGTTCCCAGGCTGAGGAAGTGTTGCAGAAATATTTGAAGACCAAAGACCAACTGAGCAATACAGTTCTACAAACAGACCAGGCTCTCACAGCCCAGGAGAATCAGAGGAAAGGTGAGACTGATTGCGAAACAATTCATCATGTACAGGAAGTTTAAAATTAGCAAGGCCTGAGTTTGCAATGGAAGGGCACTGTATTCATCATGGTGACTTGTGACTTCCCTTTTTCCTCAGAGGAACAAGCAAGAGCAGAGGCTGCAAGGGCTGAAGCACAGAGGTTGGAGGAGCTTCAAATCCAGGAGGAGCAAAGGAGAGCAGAGCAGGAGCGACTACATCAAGAGAAACTGAGGCAAATAGAGATTGAGAGAGCAAACTTCCTGGCAGAGCAACAGAGGATCAGGGAACAGAGGCTCCAGGTACTTGTGAACTGTTTGCTCTCAGATGTTAACCAGCTACTCAGGCTCCCATCTGTCAAGGTGATAGCATGATGGCCATCATAAAGGAAATCTCATGGGGTAGCACAGGGCAGAGACTCTGAAGCTAGACTGCTGGATGCCAACTCCAAGCCCCACCTTTTCCCAAATGTATGTTTATGCAAGTTGTCTCTTCGCTCTGTACTTTTGTACGGCACAGAGGCAGGAACAAAGGGATAATATATGCTGTAATGTTTATGTTTAGAATGATGTTTGTCACAGAGCATACATAATAAATTATCAAATTATCAAATAAGAAATAGACATTTCTTGATTAACTACCCCATCTGCTATTTGCTCTGGACAATTGTGTCTTGATCACTTGTATGTGTGTGTGTGTTTCCTATGAGGTTCATGTTCTGTGTCTTCATTCCTGTCTTGCCTTGATCGTTTCTGGTTCTGTTGTTCTTTAACTTGCAGTTAGTTTCTATAATTTTTATCAGCACTCAGGAAGCATTAGTAATTATTTAGTAAGTACAAAGCCTTTGTATGCATTCTCTGTTCTTAGCAACATGAAGCCCAGGTATTGTGTCCCTGGCTCTCAGGTTAATTAAGTGAATTTCCATTAAAAAATCCTAACACTAGCATCACACAGGCTTGCAAATGAGATCACAAATATTGCTACTTGTGCAGAGATGGTGTGTCATTCCTAGACACCATTCACAAAACTGTCCCTGCCTATCTCCCGACTTACCAGTGTGTCTACAGGTAGCAGCTTTATCAGGAACTATGCTAACATACTTTTGATATCTCAGTGCTTTGCTGAAAGGCAGAGTGGACCATCCTTCTGCCAGTTACAGTGTGGTGACCAATAACCTACAGTTTAGCTATGACTCAGATGGGGGCATTTGACTCTCTGGACAGCACCTTGTTACTCTATGCACAGCTTCATCTTGCAGAAAATATCTGACAATATTCCATGTGTGAATGAGAACTGAAGTGAATATGTGACTGGGATTGCCAAGGAAACTTTTTTGTCTAAGGAAGAAGGGAAGATTGGGGTAGGATTCTAAATAAATTAACATTTCAGAGATTGAAATGCACTGTGTCTCAAATTAGAGAAAAAGGGTGAAAAGTGATGGAAGTAGGGTGTACATGTATTAAGCAAAGAGTTGTTCAGGGATTGTTTATTTCTACTATAGAGTAACATAAGTATGGACAAGTTCATGGTTTAGAAATGAGGAAAATTTGATATTATTATTAATATTATTATTTTGCTAAGCATCATCATCTCTGTTTATTGCTTCTTAGGAAGAGGCTGCAAGGATCAAGGCAGAACAGGAAGCTCAACTCAGAGAACTCAATCAACAGCTTCAACATATGAGGACAGTGAGCTATAACTCATCAAATGGCGACTGTATCATAATCTAAAACACAAAAAACTTACTGCCTGTCATTGAAGACACAAAGGAGCAAGTGATTGAAGGACTTGAAATAACCTGGTTGTAAATCCCTGGGCTCTGTCTAACTGCCAAACTTGCCTGAAATACTTTTAAGTTAACTGTGGGTGTTAACTTGACCAACACCCAGGACTCATATGCATATCTATCTCTCCTATGAGTAGACATAGAAAAAAAATACCAACGAGAAATCAGAAACAATGCATGTTTCTCAACTGAACTGGACAGAGGCCCCTAGTCTGAGGGCAGTGTGAATCCTCAGTATTGTTAGTTGGTCATTTGCATGTACGCTTTCTTTTCTGTTTCTTCTTTGGGACTCCAAACACATTATAGTCAACCTTGTCATATGCCACCATGTCGCTCACATAGAGGTAGATTTGTTTCTACTGATTGTCTTCTCTTCCTGATCCATTCTATTTTTCGTTATGTTCATTAAAGAAATTCTTCTTTACTACTACAGTGTTTTTTGATGCACAGAACTGCTGTTTGGCTCTTTCTGTTTCCATTTTTTCTTCATTAAAGTTGACATCTGCCCATGCATATTGCTCACTTTCTATCAGATTTTTAAACAGTAATCATACTGATTTTAGATAATTTTAGTGATTTAAAATGTAAAAATTTAAATAATTTCTGATCATTCTAATTCTATCTCTATTCCTGGGTCTATTCTCTTTACCTTTTTAAAATAAATAATTGTACTTGGTTTTACCGTGTGTTTCAAAATTCTTTTAACTAAATATTGTGCATTGTTGGTAACATAGTTAAGACATAGATTTGTTTTTGGAATGTGTATTCCCCTCTTATATTAATATGTTTCTAGTAAGCATTTGTTTATTCAGATGGAAATAACTTTAGTCCATTTTAGTAGAATAGCTCTTGCATGTATCCATCAAGAAGACACCAGAGAAGAATAAAAGTGTTATTTACTTATGGAAGTTTCATTTTGTTGCTCAATAAAATGTATTGTAAATGTAAAATGCACAAAATTGATTTTTCTGTATACCTCAACATGTATGCTCCAATTCTTGCTCTTACTGAAATTCACATGTACAGAAGCATCTAGCAGAAACAAAATACAAAACATAGATAAGATGTAGCATCTCCAGCATTTACAAATATGAAGGTTAGGATATTTTTCTTACTTTAAATAAATATTTATCTTTGAGCTTGTATAGCTATTATTTCATTTAGAGAAGGAACTCAAGTTTAGCTAGCTCCATGATACTATAGTCCAGATAGACATTTCAGAATAAGCTGAGTAAACAATCTGCAAGAACATCCAACAAAACAAGAGTCATTACTTGTGAATGGTAGCATTATCAATTTTTATATACAAACCACATATAGCTCTATTTCTATATATCTATTATCTATCTATCATCTTCTATCCATTTTCTATCCTATTTTGATAAAAGAACTAAACTATGTTAATAACACCAATACTTTTTAAGGAATGATTAGGGTGGAAAGAAAGGAGAAGAAATAAACATAAATTATGAATTCCACATTGGCTATTGGGTAAAAACATAAGAAACCCGCTTAGGTGGCCAAATAATGGCATGTGATCAAGTGTTGCATATCATACCCATGATCCACCCTCTCTGTTTTGTTCCTGAATACCCAGAATCTCTGGACAAACTACTCCTTTTTGGGAATTCACTAGGGGCCACAGCAAAGAGCAGAAGTGTGCAACCTATCATCAACTGCCTAAAGTGGGCTTCCAGAACGAGAGATCAAGCCCTAGCCTCTAGTGTCTTCAGAGATACTTACTGTTGAATAGTGGTTTCCTCCTGGCTGCTACTTTCAATCTCAGATACTTCTTGACATTTTCTGTCAGGCTTTGCAAAAGTAAAAAAAAAAAAAAAGATACTCATCTTACAGATGAGCCAGAATTTGTACTTTGTATGTTTTTCTTAATATAGTCATACTTAATATTCCATAGATTTCACAATGATATGGAATATTCCAATATCTTTGGATTAAGCATCTGCAAAAAAATAACTATCATGTTTGCTCTTTTTTTATTTCATACTTTAAAAAGTACGTGACTCAACATACATCAACATAATATACTAGAATCAACCTCATTCTATTTAATTTTGAATTAAAATCACTTGGGTTTTAGTATCTCAGTTCTCCTTTGAAGTAATGATAAAATTCAAAAAGCAAACAAACAACAAAACCCACACACCTTATAACTTTGTACATATTTTATGTAATCCTCTTTTAGAACTCAAAACTATGGAAGAATGGCAGAAAGGTTGTAAGACACAGAGGACTTGAACTCTTGCTGCCAGATAGTGTCCTCTATACTGAACGTGGAAAATGCAGCCAGCAAAGCACAACAATATTGCTTGCCTGAACAAGATCAGTATAATGGCAGCACCAGATGCAATGCTAACACAGACATGGAAAGTTCTTTATGACTTTACTCTGAGATGAAGAGCTACAGAAAGTCAGTGACTGCTTTGAGGGAGAATCAGTTTCCTAAAGGAAGAACTCATACATAAGTTGCACAATTCTGGGTCAATTCTGGGCACATAGACATATGAGCAATGCTAAATGAACTTAGTAGAATATATATTCTATATGTTATATGTAATATTAATTAATATATTAATAAATATCCATTTTGTTTACTGCTGAAATCCAAGCATAGAGAACCAAATTTTGTTCCTCCCCAACCAAGATGGAATTGGACGTTACCATCAAATGTGCCCACTTCTATCTGTCATCAATCTTTTTAGCATTTAAGTTTTGTAGCACTGTTTTTTTATCTAAATTTCTCATTTTATTTTATATAATCCTATACTCTTCTAATGTTGCCAGAGATGATTGTATTATTTACATATATGTTTGCATGTTTGTCTCTGAAAATAGTCATATTCTTGACCCATGAAAATATTAATCTATATAATGAATATACTGTCTAGCTTTTTATAAATGGCTATTGACATTTTGCTGAATTTAGTTAAGTACTATGTATGCCCCAATATAACCACAGTTAATATAATTTTGCTATAAAAATGAATTTTCATTTTTGTACTGATGGTATTCTAATGGATAATACTAAATATTTCTCTCACACTAAAAAAATGTCATTTTATCATCTATATACATAATATTATATCTGAGGTTCTGAAAGGATTGGTCCTAATTTACACAATAAGATTTGATGTTTTTGCTTGTCTTCAAACTTTTTTATTTGTTTACTATTGAACAACATAAATCCCAGTTCAGATAGTTAAAAGATGTAGAAGAAATGAAGAATGTCCTCCTTAGTATCTCACCATCATGTGCTTTCTTTTTTTTTCTTCTTCTTTATTTATTTTGTATTTATCAAGAAAAACAGTAAAATGAATTTAAAATGCTGATAAGTTAACAATAAGTATAAAGAAGATAAAAATCATAAGCATGACTTATCAAGGGTGATAATGCAAATAAGATTGCTACACATATATTTACTTTGTGTTCAGCTTTCCCTCTGAATTTTTTTTTCCATCCCTGTATATCCTTATTCAAGGTCCCTTCCCCCTCCCACCACATCAGGCCATTGTTTTCTTCTCCACAACTCCCCATTGCCTCCCTGGGCAGGGAGCAGACAGTCCTATGGTCCCACTGACCCAATAATGCTTGGATCAGTCTCCACTCCTGGCCAAATCCAGTTTTGTTCCCCCTCCCTCAAGAGTGAGTCAGGTGTTCCTATAGTTGGAGTGGGATCCGAAGGGTCAGTCCAGGGTGTTTCTGATCCCAAGCTGTTCAGTGGTTGTGGTTTGCAGTTTGGGCATGCTTGGCTTTTTTTCTTGTTTGTTTGTTTAGAGATTACTAATGAGTGAGTACATCCCCTGCTTATCTTTCTGAGATTGTGATACCTCACTTAGGAGGATATTCTCCAAATCCATCCATTTGCCTGCAAAGTTTGGGATATCATTTTTTTTCTTACTGCTGAGTAGTATTCCATTGTGTAGATGTACCACAGTTTGTTAATCCATTCTTCAGTTGGGGGACATCTAGGTTGTTTCCAGGTTCTTGCTATTACAAATAATGCTGCTATGAACATAGTTGAGCTAATACCTTTGGAGTGTGAATGTGCCTCCTTAGGGTATACACCCAGAAGTGGTATTGCTGGGTCCTTAGGGAGATTGATTCTCAATTTTCTGAGAAACTGCCATATTGCATTCCAAAGTGGCTGAACAAGCTTACACTCCCACCAACAATGGAGGACTGTTCCCCTTGTTCCACATCCTCTCCAACATAGGCTGTCATCTGTGCCTTTTCTCTTAGCCAATCTAACAGGTGTTAGGTGGTATCTCAAAGTTGTTTTGATTTGCATTTCTCTGATGGCTAAAGATGAAGAGCACTTTTTCAGGTGCCTTTCAGCCATTCGTAGTTCCTCTGCTGAGAATTCCCTTTTTAGATCTGTATCCCATTTTTTGATAGGGTCATTCAAGGTTTTGGGCTCTAGATTATTGAGCTCTTTCTATATCTTAGAGATCAGTCCTCTATCACTTGTAGGGTTGGTGAAAATCTTTTCCCATTCTGTAGGCTGTCATTTTGTCCTACTGACAGTGTCCTTGGCTTTGCAGAAGCTTCCCAGGTTCAGGAGATCCCACTTATTGATTGTTGCTCTTAGTGTCTGTGCCACTGGTGTTATATTTAGGAAGTGATCGCCTGTGCCAATTTGTAGGAGTGTATTTCCCACTTTCTTTTCTATCAAGTTCAAAGTGGCTGGGTTTAAGTTGAGGTCTTTGATCCACTTGGATTTGAGTTTTGTACAGGGTGACAGGCTCGGATCTATTTGCATTTTTCTACACACTTCCATCCAGCTATGCCAACATCATTTGTTAAATATACTATCTTTTTTCCATTGAAAGTTTTGGGCCTCTTTGTCAAAGATCAGGTGTTCATAGGTTTTTGGGTTAATGTCTGGATCCTCAGTTCTATTCCATTGATCCACAAGTCTGTTTTTATGCCAGTACCAGGCTGTTTTTATTACTGTAGCTCTATAGTATAACTTGAAGTCAGGGATGGTAATACCTCCTGAGGTTCTTTTGTTGAGTAAAATTGTTTTGACAATCCTGGCTTTCATGTTATTCCAAATGAAATTGAGTATTGTTCTTTCAAGGTCCAAAAAATATTGTGTTGGGATTTTGATGGGCAGTGCATTGAATCTGTAGATTGCCTTTGGTAGAATTGCCATTTTCACTATGTTGATCCTACCTATCCAGTAACATGGGAGAGCTTTCCATTTTCTGATATCCTCTTCAATTTCTTTTTTTCAGTGATTTAAAATTTTTGTCAAATAGGTCTGTTACTTCTTTGGTTATAGTTACTCCAAGGTACTTAATACTATTTGCAGCTATTATGATGGGTAAGGTTTCCCTTATTTCTTTTTAAGCTCTTCTCTCTTTAGTGTATAGAAGGGCTACTGATTTCTTTGAGTTAATCTTGTATCTTGCTACATGGCTGAAGGTGTTTATCAGCTGTAGCAGTTCCTTGGAAGAACATCATGTGCTTTCTAAATGACCCTAAAATCTTTGTCCTGGCTGTGCTTCTGAGTAATACATTTCTACGACAGCATGAGCACCATCAACCCCCAGGCCCTTTGACAGCTGCAGTGTCCTTCCAGGGACCAAAATTCCAAATTTCATTGAACTTGGAGTAATGTAGCTGTGATGCTCTTCTATATTGTAATTTATTTGTCTGGGTAAAGGAAACAGTAGACCAAAGCTAATGCTGCAAATATAGTTTGTTTGATTTGTAAATATATAATATAGGGCATTTGTCCATGATCCATCTATTTAATTGAACCAGAGCTAACAGAGGTCAAAGCTTCTTTGATCTGAACACACACACACATACACACAGATAGATAGATAGAGAGAGAGAGAGAGAGAGAGAGAGAGAGAGAGAGAGAGATCTGCATGTTTCTTTCCAGATCTTGTTGGATCTAATCAGGATTCTATTTTATAGCTGAAAACAGAGAAATGGTCTGTGAAGATGACAAGTTAGAGAAGATTTTGAACTCATCCCAGGTATCACAGCAAGGCCTGGGAAGGGAAAGGCTCAGAAGAGGCAGAATCTTCTAAGCCTCATCAGTTTTTCATTAACATCAAGTTTTGAGAGTGATTGAGGCCCATGATACTAGTGACTGGTGGTTGTTTCCTCTGGGTTGTTACTACTTGAGAGATTATAGTGGTTGGAGTTTTCAATCATCTAGGAAATTTATGACTCAAGTGCTTTGGGATAATGCTCGTGTACATTGTAAAGATTTATCACTCCTATTGGCTTAATAAAACACTGATTGGCCAATAGCCAAGCAGGAAGTCTAGATGGGGTGACCAGATTAGGAGAATGCTGGAAAGAGGAAAGGCTGGGATGCAGGCACTGAACAGGCACAGAAAAAACTTAATGAGAATGTTGTACTAAAAAGTGTACCAAACCACATTGCTAAACATAGATTATAATTATGGGTTAATTTAAGCAAAAGAGATAGTAATAAGACCTAATTACTGGCTGAGCATTTATAACTCATATGAAGTCACCAAGTCAATTACTTGGGAAGCAGCTTCTGGGTATTTAGGAACTGGCAAGTCCAAGAGAAACATCCAATTACTCTTAACATTGGACTAATTCATATCAATACAATTAGTACTGAAATGAAAGTGTGTAGCTGGACAGTGGTTTCTGGTGATATATTGTATATTTTATAAAATTAGTCTGGAATATCAGAGAAGAGAATCACCACAGTCAAGCCATGAAGCTCAGGAAGTGGTGACTCACACCTTTAATCTCATCCCTTAGGAGACAAAGATCTATATGGATCTCTGTGAGTTCAAGATCTAAAAGCCAAGTAGTAGTTGACACACAATGTTAGTCCTAGTACCTGAGAGGCAGAGGAAAGAGGATCACTGTGAGTTCAAGGCCAGCCTAGGCTACAAAGCAAGTTCCAGGCCAGCCAGGACTATTACACAGAAAACCCCTTCTCAAAAACAAAAACAAAAAAAATCAGACTTCCTCCCCTCAAAAAAGCTGGAGAGATGGCTTTGTCCTCTGATACTCCATAATGATTTTATTAAGTATAAAATATATTACCACATATTCCCTTTAGTGTCAAAAATAAAAGGTTATAACATAAGAAAACTATATACAATAGGTACAATAACTATATACAACATATAAAATCAACAATTATACCAGTAATGTCCAGTCCATTAACAACTGACAAATTCAAAGAAAATATTCCATTATTTATCCTATTTTGGTGAGTCCATAGGATTGTGCATAATTTATCTTCTATCTAGCTTGTATAATCAAATAAAAATTTTCTTTTTGATGCCTCCCTAATTTATACATTTTGTATCTCAGTAAATTTCTTTTTTAAATAACTATAAATACAACTATCTAATCTTCAATTCCCTCAGAGACCCAAGAAGAAAATAATACTAAATAAGTAAATAAGAAGTCATGCTTGATTACATGTTTTGACCTGTCTTCACTAGTAAACATGGCTCTTCAGCCTGGAAGTAGCTGTAAATTCAAAATAACTTCAATTAAAATTACAATTAAATTTCATGCAATATATTTTGCTCCTGGATGAACTATCTAATATTTTAAATAAATGAAAGTCAGACACTAAATGATTCAGAAAAATCATAAATATATGTTTTTAGTAAAATACTTAATTCCTTCTTTTTATTTCTTCAAATGATTGTCTTTATGATCTATGTGAGAGGTTATTTTAATAAGATTAACATGTATTATTTGTTAACATAGATAACTGATGGCATAAGATTGGATATCTGCTTCATTTATTTATTTATTTCCTTATTTATTATGTGAAAAAATGCATATTTGAAATACACACACACATACACACACACACATCCAAAACACATAGTAGAGTTTGAACATATCTGATAAATGTTCTATGGAGATGTGAAAAAATTCCCTTGAGATTAATTTAAATGAACTGGATGGAGATGCTTATGGCAGTTTTTTTTATGCTTAGAAACTACTTCTATTTAGACCTCAATAAATTTTATTTTCATCATGACATCTTTCTCTTTTAAAATACTGATCTTATTTCTCATATTACTTAAAGTCTCATTTTCATTACTGGCAGTGTAATAATAATCAGATATACTTCTGAGATTTAAAAATATTTTACTCATCAACCATCCAACAAGTATTTAACAAATATTCAGGGGCAGACACCACACAATGACTGAGTAAAGCAGACAAAAACAATTGGCAGAGTCAATAATACACATAAGCTATAGTGATTTCTAGGAAGGGAAACAGGGCACTGAGATGAAGAAACAGTATACATGCTAAGGGGTAAGTGTTAGACAAGCAGCCAGGTAGATGAAAAATAACATGCAAGTATATAAAAATAATCAATTAGGTGCTTAGGAAACTATAGGGTAATTTGCTTGCCTGGAATGTGGTGTGAGCTGTGAATGTGTCATTGGGGCAAGAAGACTCTAAGGGACTAATAGGAAAATCTATTGTGGGGACTTTTCATGTTTCAGAAGAGCAGAAGCTTTATCCATGAGCAGAAGGAAAACACAAGGTATTTCAAGAAAAGCTTGAACTTCACTGGATCTAGTGTATGATTGTGTTAAAAAAAAAGATATATTCAAGAGGAGGCTGATACTGTGCCTGCTGCTCCATATGCTTCCTTGGGCAATAGTGTTGCTCTGAAAATTCCTGGATATTATGGCAGTGATGTGAAAATCAACCTTTAGTTAGGACTTTCACAGATAAGTACAAGCTACACAAGCTAATGAGCAGAGCTCATCTATTAGAAAGTTGTATCGGTTAGGTGTTTCTCTGGAGAGAATGGGCTCCCAAGTGCCAGTCCATGCACAGAAATACAGTCTGATCCCTGCCCTTGAGGCTCCACATACTGCCCATGTCAGTGGACAGTTGCCTATCCTTTGAGGGCCTAATTCCTTTTCCTGATGGTTCCCCAGTGGCTGCTCTTGATTCACTGTGGGAATTTTCTTTATAATCCATATTCCCTTGCTCATATAGACTCTCTTCCCCTACTCTCAGCTGAACCGGGAACTCAGCCCAATGCTCAGCCATATCCCTGCCTAAACCTCTATTCATTCTTGGAGGTCAGTTCTTTGATTCACTTAGGGTGACTATTCATTTGATTATAAAGGAAGTCCTGTCTAGGCAACTCCTTCATTATTGGTTGGAGACCTAGCCAGGGACATCCCGTAAGTTCTTGGAGGTATCCTTTGTAGATATTAGGATGAGGAAATTGGACTTGCCTGGAGTGGATGCTGAGCTGACCCACCTTGGGACCTCTTGCCCTTTTAGGGGAGGGGCTGGGGGGATGGGGAGGAGGGAGGATGAAGACTGACCTGGAAGGGTTGGGGGAAAAGGGAGGAGGAACAAGGGGATACATGGATAAAAATACTTTGTTTTATGAATAAAATTTACAAAAAGAAAGTTGTATCCGAAGAATTTCCTATAACTAAATAATTTTTCTCTTTCCATGGAATGTGCACTCTACTGAATCTGAAGTCTAACAAGTATATTTCTCGTTAGATGTCATCTAAGCAGAGTGTTTCTCACCACATTGCAGAATCAGCTCCTGATGGCTCAGGAGAACATATCACAGGCAGTCTGTAGCCTTCTGAATCCATGGCCTCTGCCTAGTGCAAGTGAATCAGGAAGGAGACAGTGACAGAAACTATAAAGAACAAAAGAGAAGTAGGAGTAAGCTGTGGGCACTAAAGGGGAGAAGCTTCAGGATATAAAACACTGATGAAAAAAAGCCATAACTCAAAATGTTCAGGAAATCTGGGACACCATGAAAAGACCTAATTTGAGAATAATAGGAATAGAAGAAGGAGAAGAATACCAGCTTAAAGGCACAGATAATGTTTTCAATAAAATCATAGAAGAAAACTTTCCTAACCTGAAGAAGGAAATGCCTATAAAGATACAAGAAGCTTACAGAACACCAAATAGATATGATCCCAAAAAAAAGTCAGCACGCCACATTATAATCAAGCCACAAAACATACACAACAAAGAAAAAATTTTAAGAGCTGCAAAAGAAAAGGGCCAACTCACATATAAAGGCAGACCCATCAGAATAACGCCTGACTATTCAATGGAAACGATGAAAGCTAGAAGGGCTTGGTCAGAAGTTATACAGACGCGTAAACAGCATGGCTGCCAAACTAGAATACTATACCCTGCAAAATTATCAATCACCATAGATGGAGTAAACAAGGTATTTCAGGACAAAGTCAGACTGAAAGAATATCTATCTACCAATCAAGCACTACAGAGAGTATTAGAGGGAAAACTCCAACCTAAGGATCCCAGATACACTCACGAAATCACAATCAATAATTCCACAGAAGAATACCCTAGAGAAAGGAAATACAAACAAGTTGCCACCAAAAATGGCAGGAAATATGAATCAATGGTCACTAATTTCCCTTCATATCAATGGTCTCAACTCTCCTATAAAATGTCACACACTAACAAGATAGATACAACAACAGAAGCCATCCTTCTGTTGCCTACAAGAAACACACCTCAACCGAAAAGACAGAAACAGGCTTAGAATAAAGGGTTGGGAAAAGATTTTCCAGTCAAACGGTTCTAAGAAACAAGCAGGGGTTGCAATCCTAATATCTAACAAAGTAGACTTTAAGCTAAAAGCAATTAAAAGGGACCAAGATGGTCACTACTTATTCATTACAGGAAAAATTGGTCAAGAGGAGATGTCAATCTTAAATATTTATGCCCCTAATATAGGGGCACCTACATATGTAAAAGAAACACTGCTAAAGCTCTAATCTCACATCAATTCTTACACCCTAATAGTGGGAGACTTCAATACACCACTTTCAATACTGGATAGATCAACCAGACAGAGCCTCAACAGAGAAATAAGGAGTCTACAAGAGGTTATGATGCAAATGGATTTCATAGATATCTACAGAACCTTCCACCCAAAGGCAAAGGAATACATATTTCTCAGCTCCTCATGGAACTTTCTCCAAAATTGACCACATAATTGGTCATAAAGCAAATATCAGCAGATACAAAGAAATGAAAATAATCCCTTGTAACATATAGGACCATCAGGGCCTAAAGTTAGAGTTCAACATAATCAAAACCCAAAGAAAGCCTACCAACTCTTGGAAACTAAACATCACTCAGCTGAACCATCTCTGGGTCAAGGAAGAAATTAAGAAAGAAATCAAAGTCTTCCTAGAATTCAATGAAAATGAATCTACAACGTATCTAAACTTGTGGGACACAAT
>PVIH01016438.1:0-45616 GCA_004025045.1 Sigmodon hispidus
GACTAGAAACTCTCAGGGCATCCAATCCCAATAAGCCATGTGGGCACAGCTCATAGGTCCACATATGCAACAGCAAACCACACCCCAGGCTCAAGCCAAATAAGGAGTTGTTTATCAAAGAGAGCACTCACCCACGGGGGGTGGAGGCTGGAAATCAGCACCATCTCTAGGGCGCAGCAGCAGGCAGCTCTCTACACCTGACATTTATGCTACCATTTTTATACAGAGTTGAGTTCTGTTCTGAGTATCCTAATTCAGTCTGTTCATCTGTACATGCATGTTTTCTGTGCCACATTCAACATGTTATAAAGCCAGATTGTCTCTCAAACTACTTACCACAATGCACATCCATCATTACCACACCTGGCATTTTCCCAAGATGCTTGAGGGAATGATATGTCTTGGGTATCCATCCCAGCACCCAGCCCAGTTATGACTGGTAAAGAGACATTTAGGCAGGCATGTCTATTCTTCCAATAGCTTGGAAATATACCTCCTTTTTAATCTTCTTTAGAAATTATTTGCATGACTGTCTTACTACGGGTCTTGTGGAATAATTCATGTAGCCATTCATGAGGCCACTTACAGTGGCCCCAACAGTTCCTGGTTATAATTTTGGAAGTACTTCTAACCTGTGGCCTTTCTTTCTTCTGATCTCCACTTAAAGCATTTCTGGAAGGAATTTAATTTCAGCTTTTCTTAATGATTCTTAAATGTTGTACATATCTTTAAAGCGGATTCCTCATAAAACAATATGGATTATATTCTCATTCTGTTAATAATGTGAAAGCCAGTATGGAAGACAAGAATAAGAGTTTTAAAATCAAGTTCAAGTTTTAAAGGATATATAACTTTCTTTTTAAAAATATCCCTTCTAATTCTACCTTCTAACCTACAGATCTGATCTAGTTTAACTCCACCTTGGAAATATTACTATCATCATCATCATTATCCTCATTATTTTTATTTCTGTTTTCAATGAAAGCAGAGCCAAGGCCTCTGTTGTCTAGAGAGTGCTCAGAAGCACCTCTGCTTCAGTCCCATAGTGTAGTGTCTTCTCAACAAGGCACAAGCCTGAGAGGGAATCCCATGTGCTGCAACTGTGAAAAAGGATAATAAAGAAACTGGAACTGGAAAGTTAATGCCTGGCTGCAGGCTCTGTAATGGGGGTGAAGGTGTACACAGCTGGGAAGGCTGGGGAAAAGCTGCAGCATGGAAAGTTCTGGCTCCAGGCTAAGAGGTTATTCATTTAATGGGAATTAGAATCTGACTATGGGGCAAAAGCTGAAACTAGCCTGAGACTTACACCCATGGGTGTTTATATTGGAATATGGCATGAGATGTCTCTAACCAAAGCATAGAAGCTAAAGTAGGCTCATTTAGTGTGTGTGTGTGTATGTGTGTGTATTTATGTTTATGTGTGTTGTGTGTGTTTCCCACTTGAGACCCATTGCAAGCTGAGCTTGTAGTATTAAGTCATGGACCATCAGCATGTATGATTTCTTCTGGGTCTTCACAGTCCCTTCAGGCTTACAGGTGGTATGCTCTTTCTATTCTTATATGGACATTTTTTTTCTGTATAAATAAACTCTCTTCATCTCTTTGTCTAGATTACTTCTCCTTTGAAGGACACTGGTTTATGCTAACCCCAGCCCTGCCACACACAACTTCACTTTCAACCCACTCACCACTGTAAAGGTGCTATCTCCAAGTTCAGTCACATTCTGAGGTTGTCAGACTTAATCCTTTTCTATATGGTTTCCTGGGTGGACACAGTTCTTCTCATGCCAACTGAGGCTCTAGCAGATATCCCCTCTTAACATCACATGGATCCAGTGGGCTTCATAAAGTTTTGTATCCCTAAAGTTTTTCACCAAAGTAGCTTGACCTGGTTATCAACCCACACTGCATGACCTTCCTCATTGCCTTGTCTCATGCTGCACGATGTTGTCATTGCCTTCCCAGATCTTGAGCTTACTCACTGATGACTGGAATCCTATACACTTAGGACATTTCTGTGTCCTTCACCATTTTTTTTTTACTCAACCATCACATGCAGTTGATCCAGGTATTGAAGAGTGCAAAGTCCTGTGTGGTAAACTTGCAGTCCTGCATGGCACATGCAGAATTGGAAGGTGGGAAAATGATGAATTCCAAAATTGAATCAGTTGATTTTTGATTTCTCAGGGCTTAGCCTGTTTCCCGGTCTCATTGCCTAGCAGTAATACATATCTGTTAACAACAGTGATCTCTTTCCCCTTTTTACGTGTTATGCAAATGTCCTTAAAATACACACAGCCATTCTAAAGTCACCTCTCTGATCACTCACCTCATTTCCCAAAGTTTGTGGGTTCTTTTAGACACAGCTTCTATGTACACTGCTCTCATAATCACTGAAAGGTAACTGGTGTATTCAATAGAACCTGGTCCCAGGTTTTTATTCTTTCTTGTGTATTTGAATTAGGAGCTTTGCAAGCAGAGTCCAGATTCTCCTGTGATTCACTTCATGTAGTTCAAAATTAGGATATGGGTCATTCTCTGAGAGTCTAACTGCCAGGCTCATCCTCTCTTTTGCTTTGTTTTGTTTGTCTATAGTGCTGAGGATGGAAGCCCAGAGCCGCTAGCATGACAGACCCTAGACATTTAAATGCTCTGTCAATGAGCCACATCTCAGCCTGTATTTTCTTCCTTTGGTATCACTGCATGCTGGTTTGGAGCTTGGTTTGGTTGAATTTCTCCCTTAGTTCAGATCTTATTTCTACCTCGTGCCCATTGGATAACATTGCTTTAATGTCCCTTTCATCTAAGTTTGTCTTTCAATTTAAGTAGGGAAAGTAGGGCTGGAAAGATAACTCAGTTGATATGCAAGTAGCCTGAAGACCTGGAGTCCATATCTGGTAGTCACATTAAGAATTAGGGCAGCCCTGGAGAGGCAGAGACAGGCTGGGCCCTAAGAACCACTAGAAAAACCACCTAGGTTCATAGCCGGGCGCTTTGTTTCAGCGACAAGCACTTCTCTTGAAAAACCACCTAGGTAAATGGCATGCTCTGGGCTTCAGTGACAAATCTATTTTCAAAAAGTAAAATGGTGAGCACTGAGGAAGAGAACTGATTCCACCTACTGGCTTTTATGTGCACATCCACACACACCCACACATTCAATTTTTACATACACACTCTTAGACATGAATACATCTCCTCTACATCCACTTTCCAAACCACACTGGAAAATAATTACACTATGTTCATGGAGTTGCTGGAAGAACAGATGAGTCACATACTTGCAACAATGCCATCTTCATTGTCAGTCATATCAGCGGTAGTGACAACGTTAGAGCAGAAGAGTCACATTGAATGACCCTTCATCACAGCATGAAGAAGTGTTGAGTAGGTTGAGGACGGAAACTATTGCAAGGTGAGGCATTCATTCGGTAACAAGTGACTGGCTCAGCTGTAAGATGGAAAGTGAGTCTCAAGTGTCACATGTCACAGGGAGATGTTCTTTCTTTCTTTTTCTTTTCTTTTTAAAATACTTTTTTTTTAATTTTTGAATGAAGTTTCATTTTTTTATCCATGTATCCCCTTGTTCAAACTCCCTTCCTCGTCCTGACCCCTCCTGGTCACTCTCTCTTTTCCCCTTCTCCTCATCTCCTCCCCAGAAAGGGCAGGAGGTCACAAGGTGGCTTAGTTTAGCATCTACTCCAGGCAAGTGTGATTTCTTTATCCTAATATCAAGACTTAGTCTTTTAGCTTGATTAAGCTAATATCATTTATTAGGTCAGTTAAACAGTCCTGATGTATGTAATGAAGCAACTAGTATGCACAGGAAGTGCTTGGATCTTGAGTAAAAGTTTTATCCACAGAAACTTAGCACCAGTTTGCCACCTGTATAATATCTGCTGCTTAGGCTGTAGTGGTAAGGAGAACATTTTCATCTGTAATGAGCTGATGATAACTCAGAGGATTCATATTCAACAGGTGAAAGCATATAGCTAAGAGGACAAGAAGAAATGGACTTTAAATCATATTTTTAATCATGTAAATATGACATTTTTCAGTTTCATTCAAATTTTAATTATTGACAAAACAAGTTAAAAAGAGCAAGCTGATAAACTATGAAAGCCTCAATAATAATGTAAGGTATTAGGAGAATTCCAAATATGACATACAGTTTACAATATTACTTTCACATTTTATCAATTATGTATTTATAGAATAATGTGAGAACATTTTCTTCTAACAGCCACTTTTTTGTATTGGAATAGTAACTAATACAATTTTATGAATTATTGTTAATATTAAATCAAATAATCTCAGTCAAAAGCACTTCATGAATTAGAATGAACATATAGACTTTCTTTAGTGTAATATTTGGCTCATAATAGGCATTTAGATGATTTCTGAATGAATGAATGAATTTATTAAAGGTTTTATACAAATAGTGCATTCAATTATTTCTTTTGGAATAGAGCTAGTTCTGTTGGTAAAGTGCTTACTGAATAAGAATTAGAGCTTTGCTTTGTTCCTGGAGCCTGTGTAAAAGCATCAGATGCACTAGTGCAGAATGTAATTCCAACAACTGAGAGCAGAAAAACACATCTATGGAACATCATTTTTTTAAACTGTAATTAAGACAGATCAGACTAAGAGATGAGTGACACTCCACCCAGTCCAGGTACAGATCCTGGTCTCATGGTACACAGCCCTTGGAACCACACCACCACTCATTGCTGCCTTAAATCTGGGTTAGCAGAGAAAACCCCTACAGGCCAGAAGCCCCAGTAAAATCCAGTTCCCTGGACACCATCAGCTACATAATCCCACCCCATTCCCCAACCAACACCATCACAAAGAGACCCCAGTGGCAACAGGAAACCCACAGATCCTATGCACATGTCAGACTAGGAGATCCTCTGCACATATTAGTATAGGAGACTAAGAGAGATCCTTAGCTCTCATTGGATCAAGGGCAGCAATCTGAAACCTTTAGTTTCTCAACAACTACTGGATAAATTGTGGTCACTTAAGACCCATGGTGTATCAGGAGCTACTGGATTAAGAGAGATCACTAAAACACAGAATATATTACATCAAAGTGGACCAAGAATTCAGATTGGACCTAGAAAGGCTTCCTGAGACATACACACACCCAAAACAGATTATACCAAAATCATATCTCTGAAATACAGACAAACCATGCAGTGATCCCCAGAAGCAATAGGCAAACACCAGTGCAAGAATACATATAACAAAACATATACATTAAGAACAGCATCACACCATAAGAATCTAGTGGTTCCACAACACCAAGACCCAAGAATGGCAATTCAGAAGAAACAGAACAACCTTAGAAACAACTTTATAAAAATAATAGAAGCCTTAAAAGAGGATATAAAAAATTCTTTTAAAGAAATAAATGAAAAGACAAACAAAAGTTGTAAGAGATAAACAAATCCCTAAAAGAAAATGAAGAAGTTTAAGAAAATCAATACATAGCAATCAAACAGGTAGGGAAACATTTTAAGATTTAAAAATTAAAATAGAAACAATAGAGAAGAAACAAACTGAGGCAATGATGAAAATAAAAAAAAAATCTGAAGAAAATGAACTAAAAATACAAATGCAAGCAGAACTAACAGAATGCAAGAGATGGAGGAGAGAATCTATGGAGTAGAAGATTCAATAGTGGAAATAGATACATCTGTCAAAGAAAACAATAAAACCAAAAAATTATAACCAAAATATTCAGGAAATATGGGACACCATGAAAAGACCAAATTTAAGAATAACTGGAATGGAAGAAGGAGAAGAATACCAGCTCAAAGGCCTGTATAATATGTTCAACAAAATTATGGAAGAAAACTTTCCAAATCTAAAGACAAAAATGCCTATAAACATACAAGAAGCTTACAGAATGCACAATAGAGTAGACCCCCACAAAAGTCTGCCTGCCACATAATAATCAAGCCAATAAACTCACAGAATTATAAAAAAAGAATTTTAAGAGCTGCAAAGAAAAAAGGCCAATTTACCTATAAAAGCAGACCCATCAGAATAACACCAGATTACTCAATGGAAACAAGGAAAGCCAAAAGGTACTGGTCAGATATTATATAGAAATGAAAAGACATTGTTGGCAGCCCAGACTACTATACCCAGCAATACTACCAATCACCATAGAAGGAGTAAACAACATATTTCAGGACAAAATTAGATTTAAACAATACCTGTCCACAAGTCCAGACTTACAGAAAGCACTAGAGAAAAACTCCAACCTAAGGAAGCTAAGTACACCAATGGAGCCACAGGCAATAGAAAATCCCTCAGGGGGAAAAAAAAGCACCTTCTAAAGAAGGAAAGCATACATACATAGGATGAATAATGCTAAAATAGAGTCCATTCTTCTGCTGCATACAAGAGACACTCCTCAACTTCAAAGACAGAATCTGTCTCAGAGTAAGGGAATGAGAAAAGACTTTTCAATCAAATGTACATATGAAACAAGCTGATGTAACCAGCTTGTAATATTTAACTAAATAAACTTTAAACTAAAATCAATCAAAAGAGATAAAGACAGTCATTGCTTATCTTTCTCAGGAAAAATCCACCAGATGAAGACTCAATTATGAACATTTAAGCCCTCAACAAAAAGATACCTACATATAAAACAAAACAAAACACTACTAAAGCTTAAATCTCATATCAAACACTCCAAGTTAATGGTGGGAGATATGTTAATAACTCACTCTCTCCAATGGATAGGCCTACCAGACAGAAACTCAACAGAGAGAATTTAGAGATCTAACAAATGTTGTTACACAAATGGGCATAATAGATGTATACAGAACTTTACACCCAAACAAAGGAATATACCCTTTTCTTAGCACTCCATGAAACTTTCTCTAAAATTAACCACATATTTTAACATAACAAAAATACCCATAGATACAAAAGAAAATGATACTAACTCATTGTATTCTATCAGATCACCACAGTCTAAATTTAGAGATCAACAGCAACAACAAACACAGAAAGGCTAAAAATTCCTGGAAACTAAACATCTCGCCATTGAACCACCTCTGGATCTAGAAAGAAATCAAAGACTTCTTAGAATTTAATGAAAATGAATCCAATACATAGCCAAATAAAAGCAGTATTGAAAGGAAATGTTATAGCACTTGATGACTACAAGAAAAACTTAGAAAAACTTTCATACAAAAGACTTAACAGCACAGCTGAAAGCTTTAGAACAATTGAAAGCAAACTAACCTAGAAGGAATAGAAAGCAGGTAATAATCAAACACAGGGCAAAGGTGAATAAAATTAAAACAAAGAGAACAATACAAAAAATTAATAAAACAAAGAGTTAGTTCTTTGAGGAAGCTAACAAGATAGATAAACACTTATTCAAACAAACCAAAAGGAAGATAGAGAATATCTAAATTAACAGAACCAAAAATGAAAAGAGAGATATAACAGCAGACACCCAGGAAATCCAAAGAATCATTGTGTCATACTTTGAAAACCTATACTCCACTAAATTGGATAACCTACAACAAATTGACAGTATTCTAGACAGGTACTACTTACCAAAATTAAATCAATACTGGATAAATGACCCAAATAGTCTTATAACCCCCTAAAAATTGAGGCAGTTATTAAAAGTCACCCAAGCAAAAAAGCACAGAGCTACATGGTTTCAGTGCAGAATTCTACCAGATACTCAAAGAAGAAATAATGTCATACTCCTCAAACTCTTCCATACAATACAAACTGAAAAAACATTGCTAAACTCTTTTTATCAAGCTACAACCACCCTGATAGCCAACTCACTCAAAGATGCAACAAAAAAGAAAATTATAAGTCAGTCTCTGTCATGAATATTGATGCAAAAATGTTCAAAAATTCTGGCAAACTGAATTCAAGAACATATTTTAAAAAATGTTCACAATGATAAAGTAGGCTTCATCCCAGAGATGCATAGATGACTCAATACATGAAATACAATGAATGTTATTCATCACATAAACAACATAAAAGAGAAAAAAATATGATCATGTGCTTATATGCTTAAAAGCCTTTGATGAAATTCATCAAACCCACATGATAAAAGTCCTGGAGAGATTAGGAATACAGAGAAAACACCTAAACATAATAAAGACAATATGCAGCAAGCTAAAAGTCAACATCAAAATAAATGGAGAGAAACTCAAAGCAATCTGACTGAAATCTAAAACAAGACAAGCCTGTTCTCTCTTCCATTATCTATTTCAAATAGATCTTGAAGTTTTAGCTAAAGCAATAAGAGGAGAAAAGGAGGTTAAGGGGATACAAATAGGAAAGGAAGAAGTTCAAAATCTCTATTTGCAGTTGATATGATAGTATATATAAGTGACTGCTGAAATACTAGAAGGGAACTCCTACAGCTGATGAACACCTTCAGGAATGTAGCAGAGTACAAGATTTAAAAAACTCAATAGCCCTCCTATATACTAAGGATAAAAGGGCTGAAAAATAAATTAAGTAAATATTACCCTTTATAATAACACAAATAGTATTAAATATCTTGTGGTAACTCTAACTAAAAGAGGGAAAGATCTTTCTGGAAAGAAGTTTAAGTAACTGAAGAAAAAAATTAAAGAGGATATGAGAAAATGGAAAGATCTCTCATATTCCTGGATAGGTAGGATCAACCTAATAAAAATGGCAATTTCACCAAAAGCAATCCACAGATTCAATACAATTCTCATCAGAATTCCAACACAATTTCTTACAGACCTTGAAAGAAGAATACTTAATTCACATGGAATGAAAAGAAACCAAAGATTGCCAAACCAATCTTGTTCAATAAGAGAACTTCAGGAGTCATCATCATCCCTGATTTCCATCTATAATATAGAGCTACAGTAATACAAACAGCCTGGTATAGGCATAAAAACAGATTCAATGGACTCAAACAGAAGAGCCTGACCTTATTCACACACCTATGAATACCTGATTTTTGACAAAAAGGCCAAAAATATACAGTAGAGAAAAGATAGTATCTTCAACAAATATTGCTGGCATTAACTGGAATTGAGTATCTAGAAGAATGGAAATAGATCTCTACCAACCTTCACAAAACTCAAATCCAAGGGGATCAAAGGCCTCCACATCAAACCAGCTACACTAAACTTGATAGAAAAGATGACAACCTCTACAGTAAAATATGTGGAACAAAGGGAACATTTCTTCATTGTTGGTGAGAGTGTAAACTTGTACAGCCACTTTGAAAAGGAGTATGAAAGTTTCTCAGAAAACATGAAATCAATCTCCTCAATGATTCAGCAATACCAATATTGGGCATTTACCCAAAGGATGCACATTCTTACCCCAAAGGCATTAATTAACTCAACTATGTATATGACAACATTATTCATAATAGCTAGGACCTGGAAACCTAGAAGCCCCTCACTGAAAAATGGATTAAATTTTTGTAGTACTACTAAGCAGGAAAGAAAAATGACATCCTAAAATTTGTAGTCAATTGCATGTATTTAGAGAATATCACATATTCTCTATGTGTAAGGTATCACATCACCAGAAAGATAGGCATGAGATCTATTCACTCGTAAGTGGATTTTAGACAAACAGCATAGAGTACTCAGACTTCAAACCATCCTGAATAGCTTAGTATCAGAAGGAATTTAAGAGAGCCAGCCAGAGATTCCCATAGAAAGAGAAAATAGAGAACCTCTTAGGAAATTGTGTTCATAATGGGTAGAAGACCAAGGAGAGGTGGGAGCAAATCATGAGAGAAGGGCAGGATTCAGGGAGAGGAGGAACAAAAAGAGAGAAAAAGAAATGGATATCTTGATAGAGGAAGCCAATATGAGTTAGAAAGAGGCTAAGTGCTAGGGAAACCTCCAAGAACTCACAGGATGTCCCTGGTTAGTACTCGAATCAACAGTGGAGGAAGTGCCTAAACAGGACTTCCCCTATAGTCAAATGGATGATCACCCTTAGAGTCATTATAAAAACTTCATCCAGCAAAGAATAGATGCAGAAGCTGAGATCCACAGCTAAGCACCAAGGCGAGCTCCTGGTCCAGAGAGAGAGAGACAGAGAAAGAGAGAGAGAGGGAGGGAGGGAGTCTATATGAGCAAAGGGATAGTGATTTTGTATGAGCAGGAGTCCCACAGAGTTGGCTGGAGTTCTGGGGAAAAACAGCTATTGAGGAACCAACAGGAAAAGTAACTAAACCCTCCAAAGACTGTAGAATGTCCTGGGCAGAATGCAGAACTTTGTGAGTAGTATCAGACTCTGTTCCTGTGAATGAACTGGCATCTTCCAGCCCATTTCCTACAGAGGAGCACCTAACCAACTCTTAATACTGGGATGAGGGATTTGGATCTACCACAAATAGATATACCAGACATGACCTGCCCTGGAACTCCTTACCATCCTTGGGGAAAGGATGAGGGGATGGGAGTGGGAGGAGGCTGAGGAAAGTCTGGGAGGAGGGAAGGGAGGGCAAGCAGTAGTATGCATGAAAATATATCTTTATAAATAACGAAAAAAGAAAGAAAAGAAAGAGAAACAAAACAACCTCCCCCATTAAATAAATAATCCCACCAGCCAAAGAGAGGAAACACAAACACATTCACACACAATAATCACAACAATATAAGAGTAATCAACAAAAACTGATGATTGAGCAAGGTACTCCTTGTTATATGAGGAGGGCCTTGGTTCTACCTCAACTTTATATTCCGGTCTTTGTTGACTCTGCTTGGATGACTTACTTTCTCTGAGGAGTGGATGAGGGTAAAGGGAGGGGGGATGCTGAGAGGCAATTAGGAGAGGATGAGTAAAGTTTGTTGTGTAAACAAAAAAACCCTTTAATTTTATTTTTTATAATTAATGACAACATGTTAATGATAATAGAGTGTAAGTCAGAGGAGGCCATGGGGGAAGCAAAAATGTAACTAAGAATGTTGCTAAATAGTTATTGACAAGCCAGTATCTAAAGACATGAAAACTTTTCTTGTGTGTGTGTGTGTGTGTGTGTGTGTGTGTGTGTGTGTGTGTGTGTGTGTATGTGTGTTTGATGTTATGTAATAGAAAAAGTCTTCAGGTCCTTTAGCATGCCATGAGTTGTACAAGAAGTTTGAAGCTAATAAAAAATGCTGAGTACCTTTGTTGTCTTCTGTGAAAAAATAAAATATTTACTACATTATTTAGAATTCTAGAGAAAACTATTTCCAAAGATTTTGGTCAGAGAGACCCTCCCCCCCACCAAAAAAAAAAAAAAAAAGAAAACCCAAGACATTTTAGGACTTGTATAAGGGTTTTAAAAGGCTAATTGCTTATTATTTAATATTTCAATTATTAAGTCTATGGATATTGTTTGTATTCTTTTTCAGCAAATTTTTGTGCTACTTTCCCATATTGATATTTTATGCACATTGCAGTGAGTGCTAAAAATAAAAGATACAAAGCACAAGAAAGAATTGTATCTTTGTGAGAAGCAAAAAAATTAGAAAAAAATGGCAGGTAGCTCCCCATTTTAATACCTACAGAAAATGTTTTCTGCCTTGGCCATTGCACAATTGTGCATACATAATCTCAAAGCCCAGAGCACATCTATCAGCAATAATTTCACGGAGCCAAGCTCTAGCTAATATGTGCAGAATCTTATATTACTTTATCAAAATGTCTTTGTGTAATTAGTCTGTCTGCAATGCTGGGTGTATAAATTAAGCATCTAATTTATCTTGACTGGCCTCTGGATTGCTTGATCAGTCTATTCTGCTTCTGTGCCTCTTTATTTAATGCCAAGTGCTGCAAAGGACCCTTTGGCAATAGGGAGGGAGAACATGCAGGGATTCTCTCCAAGGTCACAGGCAATTTCAAAATTACTCATGACTGGCACTGGGCAATGTTGGTACCACTCATTCCAATGACAGTGATCTTCAGGGTGAAAATAAAGAATATAGCTAGTGACAGCTTACATTGTATTGTGGCTGGTAGATAATAAATTACTAAAAGTTACTTCTGTAAAGTAAAACTTACTAACAAAAATGATATTAAAATTAAATTATGCATTATTCCCTATTCAACACCATTTTTTCTAAGCCTACTTCTGAAAATCACTGCAATCTATACAGCTCTAAGGGGCAAGTTACACAGCTATTCAGTCCTGATAAAAACAAAATAACTCCTGTAGCCATAATCATTCCTCAAGAGCATTTAATTTGTTGGCTCTTACATTATTGCTATCAAAACAAAATCTTGCAGCTTTATTGGAATATATAAATCTCTTTGATTTAAGCACACTTTATCTCTCTTTTTCTCAGATGAATTTGAAATGATGCAGAGTTAAATTTTTATAGAGTGATTTCTGGGGAGAAAGGCTGACATAATTTTCAGCATGGGACTTCTTGTTCTGCTGACAGCTCAGAAAGTTTAAGGAAGAAGTGTTGCTTCCTGATAGTTTTGTCAGTTTATATTCATTCTTTAATGGTGAATGCACAGCCAGAAGAGTTGTGTGTTCAACTGAATGTGAATTTGAATGTAGATTTATGTCTTTTTTTCTGAAGGTGAGAATGATTATGGAGTGGGATATTGAACTACCAAGTTTCATGAAATAAGGTATTTTCTACCATAGTTTCAAGAAATTTTCACTCTTACTAATAGTCCTTCCTGCTTTTGAAAAATAGCAATCTACAACATCCATCTTTAGCCTGAATATATTATAATTTTCTTTTCCAAATAATGGAGGTTAGACATGACACTAAATATCAATTCTAAAGTAACATTATTAATATTTGAATAGAAATCTCATATGGTACTTTTAAAATTTTTATTAGAAATAAAAAGATATGCTGTATTTAAACACATTCTGATTGCATTCCATTTATTAGACTCTTAGGTCATGAGATATAAAGATATTCTGTGTTGAATGGTTTTTGCATTCAATGTTGCTTGATACCAAATTATAACAAATTCCCTTTTCTAGAGCAAAATTATATAGAAGTAAAATGAAGGTGTGGAGTATAGAAGAACCAAGGAATTGAAACTATAGATATAAGCTAAGATCATATACTTTAAAAATTATGGCTTATAAATATAACATCTGCCATAACTACTTTTACTGTATATGGAATTATATAAAGAAGCAGCTTAAAAGTCATTTATAGGTCATTATATCTAAGGGCTAACATTTGAAACTGAGATCTATAATAGGAAGATTACATCATAAGACATGAATCAATTTGTAACAAACCAAGAGCAAAGTATTGTGATGTGGGATGTCTTTATGCTGTGAATTAAGGGATTGATTCAGCCTATGGTGGGCACCTTAGAAGTAGGCAGGAAATCATAACATAGATAGGCAAAGGAAAGCAAAGTCAGAGACACTATCCAGGTGCCCATGAAGCAAGATGTAAAGAAATAGGTAAGTCATGGGTCATGTGGCAGGACAGATTAATAAAAATGAGTTGAATTAAGATGCAAGAGCTAGCTTATGCCTGAGCCATAGGTCAAGCAGAATTTAATTAATATAAGCTTCTGTGTGTTTCTGTGAGACTGAGTTTCTGTGGGTCTGGACCTCTGGACAGACAGGCCAGAAATCTCCTATTACAGTATTGTCTCTTTTTTAACCTTGAAGCCTCTTTCATTCTATCTTTTATTTATTTATTTATTTATTTACTTACTTCTTCATTCACTCATTCATTTATCTCTGTATTAAACACTTTGTGAATGATTGGCTCAAAGACGATAGGTGTAAACAGGTATAATCTTTATTTCCACTCATCTCTGGGAGCCAAATATCAATCGAACAGTCACTCAAATAAAACAAAGTTAATTATATTGAATATCAATGAGAAAGTAAGTAATGGATTAGAATAACTTACTTTTCATAGTTTATAGAAGAAAAATAGTTTCATGATAAAAATCAATTGGTATTTTTATCAGTTTTTTATAAACATCATTTAAGATGTATCTCAGAGAAAAGCCCTTCAGAAATGTCATTTCTCACTACCCCCAGGCAAGTAAAACAAATATCCCATGTGTCTTATTTACATATTTCTCCATTTTCATTTTATATTTAATGACCTGCCTTTCTTCATTGATACAACATAGTTGTTTCATAGTGTGATCATATATATGGACCTACATTATTTTTTTTCTCTCAAGCAATATGAGAGCTTTCAGTTGGTTTTACTTTAAACCTGAAGGAAAGATATTTCTAAGTAATACTCCTGGCTTACTTGTGCAGTAGCTGAAAATAAGAGCCAACTGAAAAGTCACACTTTTCATGAGCAAATTTTATGTGTAGTAGGTTAGAATCACTTAAATATCATTACTAAGAGGTTTGCTATGGCAAGTAAGCTAGAGATTGGCACAATAAAGAGACTAAATTTTAAAATCAAATGCTCATTAAAAAAAAGGCAAAACAGACATGATCTACATTAAATACTACACATCTAAGTTAAATATGCATTCCCACAAGTAAGTTTAACAATTATTTGATGATGATAGATATACTCGAGACAGGTAGATGATTAAGATGATAGATAGTTGTATTTTAGAATAATTACAAGAGAAAGGAGGAAGGTTAGTAAAAAGAGCAGAAAAAATAAATAAATAAATAAATAAATAAATAAAACACGGACAAAATAAGATGTAACATCATACTCTCGAGGATCTATACATCCTAGTTATCCTTTATATTAATGTTTATGCTCCCACTATGTGTAGAAAACTGGGGACAGATAATAATCATTGATTGTGTTAGTTCAATTGTTTTAATATGTTTATACACTGACACAAACTCAAAGTAGGAAACTGACATACATTCAGAAAAGACACACACACACACACACACACACACACACACACACGCACACACACAGAAAGAGTGAGAGAGAGAGAGAGAGAGAGAGAGAGAGAGAGAGAGAGAGAGAGAATTGAAAAGCCACAGCTCAATGGATTGCCATGGTTAAATCACCATTGTTACTGATAATTAACCCATATAAATACCCCAGATGCACGTATCCAGTCATTTTTGGAGATAATCAGCACCACATCATTTTTAAAGTAGTAAAACAGTGATAGCCAGAATTAACCCAGAGCCAAAAGTGAAGAGGGAAGTTAAGACAGGGAAAAATTAGGTTAATGAAAGTATACATTTGTATAGTGACATAGTGAACTTTCCTTAGTGTTTACGTTGACCCAGTATATTTGAGTTTGGATAATCATTTAAAGATTGTCATTTTTAGTGAAATACTTTCACAATATAAAGTGCAAACTTGTGCTTCTTGAAATGCCTCCTCCCATTTGTAATGTTTAGGACACTCAGATGACGGGTAATATCTATGTTTATCACTTCCTAATTTTCAAATAAATTGAACCACATACAGTTATTTCAAAGGACCAAAGTTGGTTTTCTTTAATTGTATATAGGCAGAGTAACTTGTGGTGCTAATATTTTTGTCAAAGATACCAAATAATGGTTTAATAGCTTTTCATTGACTATAGTAAGGTATTAGCGCTAATGTAAGTTCTTCGCCACCAGTTAAAAAAGAAACACCAAAGGGATGTTTTTTACAAATGGCGCTTTTGTACCTGTCACACTTATACTAACATTCAATAAATTCCCATACTAACTAGGTTTTAAAGCAAAGAAAGTATATGTGAATGTACATATTTTTACTTTAATTGAAATTATATAATAATGACACCATATTATTTAAGTTCACAAAGGAGGAATTGATTGTTTTGGTATTATATTCTTTAAATTTTATTGTTGCCACATTAATTTTAATATGGGAAGCTTTCACCACAAGAATATGTCAAAGATCAGGTACATAAACATTTGAACCTTTGATACATCTGAAAGAGAATATGTATAGTACTATTCATAGAATGCTACTTCCTTCTTCAGGAGGAACAATAGTAGGGAAAAGTGCAACTTTGGTGGAAATTAAACCAGGTTTCCATGCATAGCTTAACACTAATCAGAAGTGTACTTGGATTCTGCAAAGAAAGCAAAAAAGAAATGACAGAAATATGCTGAATTGGCTACAAAGTAGTTGGGTCAATTTGTACACATAGTTTCAGATACCTCAGAACTTGAATTTAAAACTCTGATACAACTTATTAAACATCTCTTCTATTATGTAAGACATGTATCAGACTAATAATAAGTTAAATTCTGATTCATTAGGTTAGCTTATTCTTCCTGTAATATGAAGAGAGAAAACCAGAAAACCAAATGAATAAATAAATAAATAAATAAATAAATAAATATCAGCCTTTTGTAATGTTGATAAGTATTCATTAATTTTAATTCAATGCAAAGTTCTGTGAAGAATGAGTACATGTGCAGAGGAAGGAACTGTTAGTTCTGGCAACAATTAACATTACTGTGTTAGAGCCTAGAATCTCTGGTGGCACTGGGCAGGTACTGAAGCTGTTTGCAGTGTTTTTCATATCCAGAGTACTAAGAACTAAAAAAAAAATAATAAAAAAACAGCAAAAATCCTATGACACAATGTTTTTGTTCCTTTAAGTTACTGCAGTTTTTGACATCTCTAATAAAATCAAAAGTACAGTCTTTCTGCCAAGGCTGTCAAAAAATGGATGCTGTTTCTACTACAGTGAGAGTGAACAAGCATTCATTAATTAGCCCATCTCATATTTATTTATTTATCTATTTTCATGTTCGAATACTGACTTTCACTCTGACCCCAGGCTGGCCTGGGATGGTTTATATACCCAAAGCTAAGCTTGCCCTCATGACAATCCTCTTGCATCAACCTTCAGAATACTGAGATTACCACCATGAGTCACCAGAGCCAGTTGTTATGTACCTTAGAGTGCATTGTTGTAAAATTATTCTGAGATAGCCTCACAACCAGAAGCCAAAAAATAATATAATATATTGTGTAATATACTTTTACTTTTTAAGAATTGTACAGTGAAATAAAATATGAGATTTGCATATCAATGTATAAATAATATTTCCATCAATTGAATGTTGAAAGGATTGTGTTCTTTTTCTCAGCTCCATGACATGAACAGAGCAATCTTTCCCATGTCCATGTTTTCGTTGTTGTTGTTTTAGCATTTCAATTGCTCTGTTCAAACTGTGAGGTTCCAAATGGACAGACATTTCTTGTTTAGCTTTCATATCTCTGTGGTGAGAATAATACATTTCATGTTTTTACTTCATTTTTGAAAAAGGTAAAGGAATGTGAATCATGTTAGATGTATTAAGGGGTTCCTGTTTTACTTTGCATAGAATAAAAATCACTACATCCATGAAAGACCATAAGAAGCTTTCAACTGTAACTGTGACTGAATTTTCATTACAATGGAAATAAGGGACATGTTATTGAAAAAAAAAAGATTCTGAAAACTTTCAGATAAGGCTTATTCTTCTATTGTGTTCTAAGCGTACAGTTTTGGGAAAAGATAAGTTTTTACTTGAGAGCTTGAATGCATGTTTACTTTAAAGTTCAAATGTGAAAGCACTCTACACTGAAGCAAATTATATGATCTATTAGTGAAACTAAAACAGTTACTTGGCAGCTGTCAATATAATAAAATATACACAGAATCATCCAATAAACCAATGGTATGCATTTGCTTAACAAATAATTATTAATTGCTTCTTTCCAGAAGTTAACTCTAAAATCTTGAAATATCTCAGAAGTTTAGTAATTTTCAAGTACAGATTCACATCTTGCAATCTAAGGCTACATTTAAGAGACACTCCTGAATCACTTAAGTGTAGTCCACTGCCCAAGATTACTCAGCCTCATTGGGCATTTAAACTGCAGCTTTCCTATTAAGGTGAGGCTGAGTTGTTGAATAATGGTTTGGCTCCAATAATTACAAAGAAACATTCTCCTTCAAGTCAATCAGATGCTTCCATTAACAAAAATCAGTAGCAAGGCTCTGTTCCCTGGAGTGGCATTCACTGCAATCACTTTATGCCTTAACAAGATAATTTTCATTTGATAACTTTGATATTGCCAGTCTCCCATATACTTTCCTGATTTTGGAAACATTCTAAATATTTGAACAATTTCATTTTATAGATAAACTATGAAACTCTAGAGAATTGAATGAAATAAAGCCCACAAAGCCCACAGGTAATGGTCTGGAATATAATGAATTTGTTATCTCATAATAATGGCCTTGGCTTTCATCCAAAGTTAGCCTCAAACAAGTTTTCTAAGGGATGTGTTTTTCCCACTTAAACATTTTTATGTGGTGCTGAGAAAAAAGTAGATTGTAAGGCAAGAATAATGTGTTAGTTTTTTATGTCAGGCAGTGCAAAGGCTAATTGATTTTCATGTGACTGTCTCCCTAATAACTATGATTAATGTGTGTGAATTCTTCAAGTGTCACAATTCATACAAGATATTCCATCAAGTGTGTTGTAATAATTCTGATCAGCTTCTACAAATATGCATCCTTTAGCTTTGACTATGAAATATCAGAGGCATGACATCTACAAGTATACTTGCTAATTTCTCTGCCTAATATCTGCACATGGGTTTCTATTCCATGGCTGTCCCATCTATGTATCAGTCAGTCATCTCATAAATAAAACCTTTTTACATGGTTTAATTATCATTAATGGTTATAATGCTTCTGTCAATACTAAATTTATTGAGAATTGATTTAAGTCAATATGTCTAAATCGGTATGCCTTTTCTAAATGACAATTTTATTTAGGCTTCTATAAATAAATAGAATGCATAATTTAAGTGACAGTAAATTGGCATAAACAAAATCTGCTATGAATAGCTGCCTTTTTCATATACCACATCCCCTTATTTTGCAACTTGTTATATTTTCTAAGCATCATCTTATAAAAGATATTCTTAAATAACTTTGAATGTTGTGAAAATAATATAGATACAATTTTGATTATATGCCTATTCATAATTCTAAGAAGTTATACATGATCTTATTTTGAATTAACTGTTGAATCTTCAAAGTGGTGGCATATGAAATTATTGAATATATAAAATAATTGAGGCTTTCAGAGACTTACAAATAAACTGATGGTGAGCAATAGACAACTTTCACAGTGATGCAGAGATTTTTAGATAATAAACTAATTGACAACTAGAAACTTAATTATTGAGACAGAAAGATGATTTGGTTAGAAATGTTTGTCAGAAAAGTGTAGAAATATGAGTTCAAATTCCTGGTACTAACATAAATCCAGTATTGTATTCTGTAATTCCAGGGTTACTATAGTGAAATGAGAGACAGAGATAAGAGAATACCTAGAATCACATTGATCAGCTAACTTGAAATGTGCCACAGTAAATAGCAAGAAGTCTATGTCTCAATCAAGGTATATGATAGTAGATAGTAGGAAAGTAGATAACTAGATGGTAAGTAGACAGCAAATAGTAGGATACTGCACAGTGTTGTTTTCTAATATTCATATTCATGCTCTTGTATACCCTACCCATATTCATGTAAGACAATAACATATGCTATACTCATATTCAGAAAAAATATACACAAAAATTAATAAACAAAATATAGCCATATAAGCAGATAAAAGCAGGTACCCTGCCTGATATAGAAGCAACACTCAACCACTTATATAGTCTGTGTTTCAGAACAATGTCAGAATTCTACATTGTTCAGAGGGTTGTTATGACAGAATATTCATTTGTCCATTGTATTTACTCTTAATGAAACACCAAAATATAATTATTTTCTGGTAGTTTCAAGACAGCAGACATTTATTTCTCTCAGATTGAGAAATCTAAAATCAAGATGTCCAGAACACACTATTTCCTGATCTTAAGCTGACATATTTTTACTATAATTCCTATTTACCTCCTCAAAGTCTCATTGCCTAATATGGTTAATTTGAATTTGTAGTTTAAAAAGATGAATGTTTGTTGGGCCATTAATGTAAACTATAGCATTCTCTCTACCCTCCCAAAATCTTATCTTTGTATTTGAAATGTACTGATTTTATCCCAATTGCCCCAAAACTCATCCTATATTTCACTCAAAAGCCAAAATTAGAAAGTCTTACTTAGGTAATATATACATATATATATATATATATATATATATATACACATATATATGTGTGTGTGTGTGTGTGTGTGTGTGTGTGTGTGTACAGTGTAAATGTAACCAAAATAATTTATAGTATGTCCTTTCAATATATGACGTTGGTTCATATATTGACCATAACGTGAACCAGACAAAGAAATATGTTGGATAGTGTCATATTAAAGACTCAAGAGTTCTAAAGTTAAGTTAATTCTCAGTTAAGCAAGTTAAACTGCAATAGAGTGAATTCCCACAGAATTTGAGGTTTGGGAATCATGACTTTTGGTGATTACTGGGAAAACATACCTTGCATCAACTTAAGGGAAATTTTTCTCCTTTCTTTGCCTCTCTTTTTGGAGCACTGCTAGTCAGTAAGTTACAGGTCCCCATAGCTCCAGTGAGACATAATTTTATGGCTTTGGAACACCCTATACTCACCAGAGAGCTCTGTTTCTAGGCCCTTTCTCTAACAGGGCTGGATTTCTGGGCTTAGGACCAGCATTCTGAATGTTCAAAAGGACTTGCAAATACCGCTGGGATGTAGTATCTTGAGTAGAACTCCAGTACACAGTTACTCTTGGTGTTACCCAAGGCTGGGTTTCTACAATGATTATTGCTCACAGGACTTTGATTAGAATTAGTCTTGATTTTTTTCTGGGCTTTTGCAGAGGCAATTAGGTTGGATGTTTGGTCAGGTCTTCTTTCTCTTAGCTGTCTAATTTTACACAATTATTTAGCAATAAACTGCCCATTCTCCTAAACAAGTTATTCCAATGTCTTCAGTATCAATATTGCTACTCAATATCTTTTATTTCTTCCTTCCTTTTAAATAATCATCCTGTCTTTATTTTTCTCATACTCAATTTGACTCTTCATAGATAAGAAAATATATTCAATGTATTTCTTAGGAATTATCTCTCTAAAACATTTCTTTCTCTAGTTTACAATTTCTTCCCTCTAACATAAACACAACTCACTCAAGTTTTTAATCACTTTGTAACTGGGAGGTGCCAAAAATGTGATATTCCTTTGCACTTACAATTTCATTACAATTGCCTTATTTTCAATATTTCCACCATTGCTTCATTCAGGATTTCTTAGTTGGGTAGAAGAATGACCCTTTCTTAAGAGCTTCTTCATGTTTCTTATTCTACATAGCTTTTCATTCTCAAAATGTGGGATGTAATGCTAGTAAGTGCCTCCAAATTCCTCTAGTTTTTATCTTCATTCAAAAAGTATTTTGATGTTATCTAGTATTTGTTACCACAAGAGTGTACAATTTAATTTCAAGTTTCATCTCTATGTCTTTGAGATAGTACAAAACACCACAAATTTGAGGGAAAGATAAACAAAATAAATGTATTTCTCTTGCTGATGAAAGGTTAGGATGCTGGAATGTAAACAGGTTTCAAATTCTGTGCCTTTGAAGAAATGTTTTCTGTGTCCTGAATGGAGAACGTTTAGCTGTGTCATTAAAACATAAGTGTCATAAAGAGACTCCCTGGATTATTTTGTAAAGGTACTGATCCTGTTTATTAGGACTCCAAGGAGAAAGATTATGTAATCACCTGAAAAAAGGCCCTACATCCTATTACATGACCCTGGCAGTAGTATCTCATCATAACATTTTTATGGAAAAAAAAAATCACCCAAGTTACTATAACTTCAGATCTTATATGTTGTTTCCTAGTCTGTCTGGCCAACATCAGCTGGCTATCACCCTTTGAACTATATTTTTCTGTTCTTTACATGAGACCAACATGAAGTAGGAAAAGTGGTGCCTCAACTCTAACAGAAATACAATTTATGTTACTCATAAATTGTAAACAAAATATTCTTAAGTGCTTTATTTTAATTTAGATTAGTTACTATTTATTTGTGATTCTGAATATTAAAACCAAAGTCTTCTCAAAGCTAGTCAGGAGTCTCAGCCTAGGCCCATCTGTATTTAAAAACCATCATCAACACCAACAAAAATAGCTTATTGACAAAGAATTTGAACAGTAAAACTTCAAGTAGGGGTCTTGACCACCTAAGTGTACAAACACACAAACAGATTTTATGCAAACACTTTGAGAGGTGTTATGTGCATTCATTCTCTTCATCTTAGAGATGTTATTGTGAGTGTTTGCATAGGTCCAAAACCATGAAATTGTACTCATTAAATAAATGAATTTTTTCCCTATCAATTATACCTTACTAAAGCTAGTTTTTTTTTCCTTTCTTTTTAAAAGAGATAAATGATTAGAAGGAAATGTAGATGTGAAATTGGGAACATCTGCTGATCTGGTAACATAAATTACTATGAATAGATTGAGACAGAAAAAGCTTTTGAGTTGGGGATAGATGAGTGGTATGAACTCCACTTTAGAAACTGCTGTGGTGTCATAAAATGAGACTCAATTCTTGCACTAGGATTTGCTGATTTGTATCAATGGAAAGATTCATTGAGTAACAGTTTCTTCCTTGTAAGGAGATGTTTTTAATTTTAACAACTTGAGAGTCAATCATTAGCAACTAAGATTTCTGAAAACCAGAGTTGTCCTTGGAAGATTTTAATGAATTATTCAGGGAGAAGCAGAGAATCACTAATTGTTAAATGCTATTTCTTCAACTGTTAAAACTTAGGATTTTTCTTTGAAATTAGTGAATATATGTGATATCACATTTATATCTTCATCTCACAAAAGCAATGTTACAGCAAGCCCATTTCAAGATTACAAATTTATGTTCATTTAAGTTTTAGAGGAGAATAAAAGATGGAGTAACATTCACACAAAGGTCACAATCCTGTAGTTTGGTCAAAGATACTAGAGGAAAATATTGAAATAAGTTTGCCAAAATGTCAAACATGCTCATAGATCAGACTGTTGAACATTGGGATATTAATGACCTGTGGATATCTGTTAGATGTAATGATGAAATTGATAAATTATTAATAGCAAATGTGCTAGAGGCCTTAAAAAGATTTCTCAATCACTTGGCAACAATTTCTTTATAAGCCAAAGACATTGTAAAAAGATGTCCCACCTGTTCCTTCTCTAACCAAACTCTATTACCAGCAATGAATAACCTAAAGGTAGACATAGAAGTGAAATCTGAAAGATAGATGCATTTCATTTTACAGAATTTGGAAAATTAAGATATGAACATCATACAATAGGTACATTTTCAGGATTTCAATGGGCAACTTCTTTGAGTTCAGAAAAGGCTGATTCTGTAATCACACATTTGCTAGAAGTTATGGCCATCATGGGAATACCTGTAGAGGTTACGATAGACAATGCTCCAGCATATGTCTCTAGTAAAATGAAACAATTTTTTGCTTATTATAATATAAAGCATATTATAGGAATAATCCAAGAATATTACAGTAATAACACATAATCCTACAGGGCAAGCAGTCATAGAGAGATCTAATCAAAATCTAAAGGAGATGCTAAATAAACAGGAAGGAGTAACAAAGACCCCTAGAAATAGACTACACAGTGCTTTATTATCTTTGAATTTTCTCAGTGCTAATGAGAAAGGAACAACAACTGCTGAAAGGCATTGGATGATAGAAAAAATGGCCAAGCTAAATCAACCTGTCTATTTCAAAGATGTGCTGACCTCAGAATGGAAACCAGGCTATCTTCTATGTTGAAGAGGAGGTTTTGCTTTTGTTTCCTCAGGTGAAGAAAAGTTATGGGTACCATCAAAATTAATAAAGACTTGATTTGAGCCAGAGAAACTTCATGAAAATAAGAGTTGATGGCTCATCTACCCATATTACAATTCTTCAGGTTGTAAGAAAAAACAAAGGGTCAGGGCAAGTTTTTGTTTTTGTCTTTACCCATCTTCAAGAGCTTAAAAGACCTTGGGCATGTAGGCATCTACAACAGAAAGGAGGCTATGTAGAAAAATTCAGAAGCAAAAGAATATTGCATTTATTTGTACCAGTATACTATATGTGGTAAAAATCTTTCCTCTTAACCTCTATATTTAATTACAAATTAAGTTGAAGTCTCAGTTAAATTTTAAATTAAAGCTGGCTTTGGAGTTTGAGTGTGGCTCTCTCCTTCACTAAATGTAAGCATAATTGTTAAAGGAAAATGCAAAATCTCTATATCATATCAGAAAAGCCACTTAATATGGAACAGAAGAATGACTAAAAAGAAGGGACAGTTCTATGGTTACTAATTCTATTCTGAATAAAATGTATGCATTTAACTTTCTGTATATTGTGTTGGGTTTTATTCTCTTATCAGTTGTCTGCAGTGATCCATGAAAATGCCTAATTGTGAACTTGAAGTATCCAAAAAGAAGATGGGGCCCCACATCAAGGATATCACATGGATTATGACAAAGCCATCAGGCTGACAAACACTAACCATTTGGACTACAACCTACTCAGGACATTTTTTGAGGTGGCTAGCTGAGATGAACCAGCTACAAAGACTGCTCTCTAGGTAGGACCTGAGACAAGTGATGTTTCTTTGGTGTTATGCATAGACTGGATAATAAATAATACAGCAACACATTTCAGGACTTGACAATCAATAACACTTTTCAGGATCCCCTAAAGATGCCATCACTACCCAGACAGCAGGAAGTAAATTTAAGAACACAGCACCCACATTCCTAAGAGGTGGGGTGGGTACTTTTTGGTCATTCAATGGTTTATGGATGATTGTCATTGTTTAGGGTAATTGGTTAAAAATTGTTATTGGTTATGGTTAGAAAAAAGTTAAACAAGAGATATTAGACTTAGGGTTCTTGTTATAAAAGGAATATAGATATGATTGGATATAAGGGTAGATTATTAAATCTGCTTTTAAAAAGAAATTACTAGCTCTAAATATTTTACATTAAATTTAAATTTTGTATATTGTATATAAACTGTGTTTATTGACATAAGGTTGAGATTACTTTTGTCACTGTACCTATATTCCTATTTGTACAAGGTGTTATACTTACACAGTTTATCTTACAAGGTAATGCTAATACTAGTCCAGGGAAGTTATTATTACCAACTAATTGGGATATAAAAAATGTAAGTAAGTAGTTAGACATGACAATTAAACTTAGTTATATTAGACATGTTTTCAATATCAGATATATTTTAGATGTACAGATCTTCTTCAAGCGCTTCAGAGATCCACAGAATATGACATTTAAAAAATTTCAAAGACAAAAGTTATTATTTTTTGACAATGTGACATCTGTTCCTGGCAGCACCAATCCACTTAAGAGAAGATTATGGATGTGAGAAGCCGCACTCACTGCCGCCATTCCAAGATGGCATCGACATCCTGTGCTCTAATGTGTAAATAAGTAGACTGCGCAGGTGCAAGGGGAATTTTCACTCCTTGTGCTCTGCCTCTCCTGTGGCATCACCTCGCCCCATTGAGCTACAGCCAATCTGAGTCTGACACGTCCTAGGAGGGGGCCAGTTTCCTATATAAGGGACGGGTTTTAGCCGTTTGGGGTCTCCGCCTTGTAAGCTTATGCTCTCCTTCTCAAGATGCATTAAAGCTTTTCTGCAGAAGGATCCTACATGTGCCGCGTCCTTCTTGCTGGTGAGACGGTAGCGTGGGACATATGGACATCAAGGAAAATCCTCCATGAGTTAACCTTCTTTGTGACAAAAGTTAGCCACTGGACAAGAAAGTACTCTTGTCTTAACTGCTGCCAATATGACATTCAAAATGGACAAGAAGAAGAAATGCACAAAATAATTGCCAAACCTTGCCAAGACATGGTAGAAAGAACTTTTGGAATATCCTGCTGCCCAGAGAAGTATGTCAGATCTGCTAGGCCTATAGGCCAAAGATAGACATTTCAAAACCTCAAAAACACTTTGAGTGACTGTCCAGGCAGCAAGCTGTTTCATTTCTTACATTTTTGGAAGTTACTATTTACTTAATATCTTTTCCTTCTTGGGTCTCTGAGGGTTTTGAAGATAAGATAGTTAATAGTTATAGTTTTTTAGTGACAGTTTTAGAAAAGAAACTGACTAGGAAGTTAAAGTTTGTAAGTTTAAGAGACACTGAAATGTAGTTTTTAGATAGTAATACAAGTTAGATACAAAGTGAATTAGGTACAATCCTTTGAACTCACCAAAATAGGATAAATAATGGAATACTTTCTTTGAATCTGTCAATTGTTAATAAACTGGGCATTTCTCATGTGAGTATTGTTTGTATATTATTGTATATAACTGTTGTTCCTGTTGCATATTTTTTCCTATGTTAGTTATAACTTTCTTTTTTATTTTTGACACAAAATAGGATATGTGGATATTTCTTAGATATTTAATAAATCCTGAAATATCAAACACAGCATACTTTCTAATCCTAGGCAGACAGCTCTGGAAATCCTTGATCCTTGAATACAAGAATAAACAGCTGGGAGTGAATCACACACACCTTTAATCAGAAAAATTCAGGAGTTGTGGTCAATACCCTTAATCCCATAACTTCAGAGACAGAACTTCTTCTGTTTCTGTTAGTTCAAGGCTACATGCCTTTAATCCTAACCTGGACAGGACAGGGTATATCAAAGCTTGTAGAAACCCAGCAGATGGCTGGAGAGATGGCTCAGTGGTTGGGAACACTGACTGTTCTTTTGGAGGACCTGAGTTCAGTTCCCAGCAACCACATAGTAGCTCACAACCATCTATAATGAGATCTAGGGCCCTCTTCTGGCCTGAATGCAGAACACACTGTATTCATAATAAATAAATTTTAAAAAATTAAAAATTTAAAAATAAAAGGAAAATAAACCGAGCAGAAACAGAAGTGACTGACAGCAGCAATAGACAGAAGAGACCAAGAGTGAGGTGAGAATGTTGCAAGACAATTTGTTGAGAATTGACTGTGATGTTTTCTCTCTCTGATATTTCAGCCTTCCTTGGATATTGGCTCTGAGTCTCATTTAATACAACCCAAATTAGTGCTACTACAGGGCTCTTATGCTGGTAATGTAAATATTTGTCCCACCTATGAGTTTAATAAAATGCTGATTGGCCAAAGGCAAACAGGAAGTGTGGGTAGGACTACAAGGCTAAGAAAACTCAGGAATATCTCAGAGCAGACACAGATGCCAGACAGATGACTTAGAGCCACCAGAGGGAGTCATCATAAACACATAAAGGAGACAGCAGCAGATGAAGAGGAAAGAAACTGAAATGCTGTTCTAGTTATATGGCACAAAAAAATGGGTTTAGTTCAGATCAAGGTGTTAGCAAATTGTATACCTGGGCATGTCTATAAGTGTAAAAATAATATAAGCCTGTATGTGATTATTTGAGGCTAAGCAGGACTGAAAGTGGGTCCGAGCATCTTTGCCCTAAGCACAGAAAGTTCAGGACAGAACAATTTACAATAATGGGCCTTAAAGCTTTACAGATTTACTAAATAAGCAATCAGTAAAATTATCATTATTGATTCCAAATGTTTATTGTTATTCAGTGTGTCATTATGTAAACTGTACAATAATGGCCACAGTGTGTTTCATAGATGATGAATTTCCTATAAATGTAAATTGTGCCTTGAAGGAAGGAAGAAGTGGCTTTTACAACTCCATCTGAAGGCTCTTTCCCACACAACTTGTTGCTCAGTCACAATACATAGCCCCAAACTGCTGGTCCTTTGTAGGTTTTCACAATCTTCTTCAAAAAGTTATTTCTAAAGTTGCACTGTTGGTCTACTCAGAAAATATGTATTTTAAATATTCCAAATTTTAATTTTTCTATTAGTAGTATCATTGACATCCCTGGAAACTTCTTTCTTGGAATTTGGAAATATGGTCATTGATTACACTAATAGAATCATGTAGTATCTGATAGAAATGCTTTTATGATCAATGGTATTTCTATTACTTCTATTATTTCTGAAGCCAGACATTATTTTACTCTCTTGTCTCCATCTCTGACTAGCATTCTAGTTTATTTTGTAGCTCAGGTTGACTTGGTTCTCAACGACCCAAGTACTTCGGTTAAAGGTGTGAAATATGCCCAGCTCAACTTGAACATTCCTGAACCTCATTTTTCTGTCTTTGAGCTGTCTTTGAACTGCCCTTCCATAAGTTGTCTCTGAAAGAGTAACTCAAGTACCTCTTAACATTTATGAATCTCAATGTTGAAAATCTGACATGTATATACATCAAACTCTATGTGTATTGGAGCTATTGACATCATGAGTCTACACAAAATGCTAGATACCTTTAGAACATTAACAACCTAATACCTGCTTTACAAACTCCTGTGTTTATAAGGCAGGCACAAAGAAGCAATATCTGGGGCCACATTATCTTTTCTTTTTTGTTAAACATAAAGACTTACTACAAAAGACATTTCTACTTTGAGACTGACTACATTTTACGAGTGTATTTAAATGTTATGTTCATGTTTCATTTGTCAATTTGACTTTTGACAGGTTTGCTGTCAGATGAATATAATGTAAAGTTACTGAAGACCTCTTTTAATATGAAAAGATTAATAATTCTTAGCTTATTATCAAAAAAAATCACTTTCAAAGAAACCTAAAAATATTTATTGGTATAAAATGGATACAAGCCTGATTGTTTGAAAATATATTGAACAGGTGCTGTCATGTTAATATTAATTGACAACTTGACAGAATTTAGAATTACTTAGAAGACAAGTCTCTGGAAATGCCTGTGGGAAACTATATAGATTAGGTTAGCTTCTGGGTATTTTTGTGATGGATAATATAGAATAGTTTAGTTGAGAAGGAATGATATCACTGGAATGCAGACACCAACACCACATGGGCTCTGGTTCTCCACTGAGTAAACAAGACAAAAACAATCAAACTTTAGCATTTTTGCCATTCTATTTCTTGACTTTGTCTCTCATTTCTGCTCATATACTTTCCCTACTAAGGTGGACTATATCCTCAAACTAAGCAAAAACATATCTTCTTTTTGCAGATTGCATGTTTCAAGGATTTTGACACAGCAATGTGGACGGTTGCTAAAAGTAGATATCTATTTAGAAAACAAAATAGATTCATCTGTTTCAACTTTTCAAATGTTTTAATCATTAAACAGTTGTGTTTATTATTTTTCATGCATTCAAAGACAAGTAATCTTTCATTTTTCTGTAATCTCCTAGCAGCAGCATTAGTGGCCAGGGTCTTAAATACAGGACAAATTATATTCTCAGTATTGAAAATACTGTTCTACAAAATTATCCAAGAAATCCTTCTAGTATCTCTGAGGGAAAAAGAAAGCTAGGGTCTTTAAGTTGCTATATATCTCTACCTCAAGCCCATATTTAGTCCGATGATATACAATTCCTGATATAATATGAATGCCAGTTAACTAGTTTTTAACTTTTTTCATTTGTTAATTTTATTGCTCTCTATTTATGTGCTGATTTATGAAAGAAAACAAAATATAACTGTTACTTCGCTGCAATTATTTGTTTTAGTATTCATATATCTTAACTTCCCATGCTTTTTAATTCTGGGGCAGTAACCCTGATATCAGTACTTATTTTCCATCAAATTTACAAACTAACTGGCTACACTGGCAAACAAGCAACCAATTACATGGTTTTTTTTTTTATAAGAAATGTCTTGATTTTAATGTGTCTTCACAGTAATTAAAGTGTAAGTAACATAATCTAAGTTCATAGTAATAGTAGAATAATCTACTTTATACATTAGATACTTCAGGTTCTGCCAGCTACACCCATGGAAATAAGATAAGAATTGTCTATACTATAGAAAGTATAATAAATTATTAGAAAATAAACCAGAAAAGTTCTATAAAATTATCACAGGAAAATATTATGAACATAAATATCTTACACTAAGTTCTAGAATGTATCAGCTCATTATACCAGCTACCAGTCACATAGGAATATAATACATTTTAAATATACTTATTTAAAGCCAAGAGATGCTCTGTTTGTAATATATATACCACATCTTAGTAACTTGATAACAGATATCTAAATAATCATTAAATTTTAATCACATTTTAAAACACAATTACTTCAGTTATATTGAGTTATATTATATACATTTTATTATTTACTTTAGGTATTTCTACTTTTGAAAATATTGTTTTGTTAATGAAGGTGTATATAAGCTTACATGGACATTTTGAGGTCAAAGGTTCTGACTCTCTGTAAGTGTAATTCCTCATTTGAAATTGTAGCTAATAAAGCATGAAAATAAATACATAAGAGAAGAAGATGATTAAGTGAGAGGAGCAACAAGAAGGAAGAGAATAATGAGATGGTGATCTTAATAGAGGAAGCCAATATATGGTTGGAAAAAAGACCAGGTGCTAGGGAAACCCCCCAAAACTCACAGGATGTCCCTGGCTAGGTCTCCAACCAATAGTGAAGGTGTTATGTAGACAGGACTTCCCTTATAATCAAATGAATAGTCATCCTAAGTACCATTACAGAACTTAAATCCAACAGTGAATAGAGGTAGAGGCAGAGATACATGACTGAGTACTGGGCTGAGCTCCTGGACTAGCTGAGAGCTGGGGAGGAGAGTCTATATGAGAAAGAGGATAGGTTTTCTGAGGAAAATTCCCACAGTGATAGCTGGTTGAAACTCTGGAGAGCTCACTGAATCAAGAACAGCCACTGGGAATGATCAGGAAAAGGAGTGAGGCCCTCCAAAAATAGGCAACTGTCCACTGACATGGGCATTATTTGGAGCCCTTAGAGGAGGGAATAGACTGTGTTTCTATGTGTGTATAGGCACTTCAGAGCCCATTTCCTAGAGGAACACTTAACCCAGTCTTGATATTAGAATCATGAAATTGAATTTGTCTGGAGTGGATTCTAAGCTGATCTACTTTGGGATTTCTTGTACTTTTTTTGGAAGGGGATGGGGAGATGGAGAGAAGGGATGCTGAAGGCTGACCACGTGGGACTGGGAGGGGTAAGGAAAGGGGAACAAGAGGATACATGGATTAAAAAAGACTTTATTGTATAAATAAAACAAAAGAAATTGGAAGTATCAATAAAACTGTGCACTGAAGAAAAAATAAATACAAATATAATAGATTCAAATTACAATAAATTTCTAATGGTTGAATATAAATACTTACTAGAAGTAAGAACATTTTATAGCTTCACCATAAAATATAAAAGAATTGGTAAGAAATAAATAGCATGGAGAAATAAAGGCAAAGTATTTCTCCTTGTTCTGATTTTATTAATATTAATACTACACATATAATACATATTATAAGTATATGAAAATAGTTTTAAAATATTATGTGAGATACTTTCAACATCAGTATATATCTCAACTGAGTAACACAGTATTGTTACTGATTTTCTATGGTAATTCCTGTCCCAGTAAAAATGAATCACATGCATTATGCCATATATTTCCTCATGTAAGGGAGAAACACATACATTATCATGTAAAAACCAATTTAAAATGATACTTAGTGAGTGAGCACATCCCTTGCTAAGTATCATTTTTAAATTGGTTTTTATGTGATAAATTGAAAGAATATGGGTGAATAAAGTGACTTAAAACACACACACAAAACAAAACACAACAAAACAAAACACAACACAACAAAACAAAAGCTTATGGTTTTTCTGTAGAGGGATTGCTTAGCAGAAATCTGTAGTGGCCATAGTGCATCCATGGGCATTATCTGTGACCCTCTTTGTTTTCTTTATCTGTAGCTGAGCCTAACCTGGCTTGAGAATCTTTAGATATTATTTGTTATGTTTCATGTATTTTAGATAAAAGAAAACTGTTATTACTGTATGAGTTTTTTGTTATCTATTCTGAATGTTTTGTTTATTTATGTAACTTTTGATATTGATTTTCGAAAAACATTGAAAAATAAAAATAAAAAATAAAAGAAAATGTTACTAAGATATTTTTATTCTGTCATCTTTACAAATAAAATTTAAAGTAATTAAAAATAAAATAAAATAATACTTAGTAAAAGCATTGTTATGTTCTTGGACACTACCCTCCAAGAGATAATTTCTGTACTTGGGACCAAAGAAAGGGAAACACTGAAATGTAGCCAGCATTACTGAGTAAAAGTATCTAGTTAATTAAAAATAGACTAAAATTAATTAAGTCTTTGGACAATAAATAATCTATTACTTGATAAATTCATCTATACATGGAAGAATGGTAATTTCATCAAATTTTTATATTTGAAAAATTTAAGTAATTCTTTTTTCATCAGTTTACATCTCAGTGTCTTGTTGAGACATGAAACATCTGTGAAGGCAGGTGTTCTGCTTTTACCTTCCAACTGATGAACAAATCATCATAGGATCTAAGCCAACAGATGTAAAACAGAATAAAATCAAATATCAACATGTGAGGTGATAAATTGCATTTAAATTTGAAACTCACAATACTTGATTTGCCCCTGAGTGACTTTTCATCAATACAGCAACTGTGACTTTTTATTCAGGGGCAAATTCATGTGACACTGTCTTTGTTTTTTTTTTTTTTTTTCGGATTACATAGAACATTATAGCTTCTATCCAAAAAGAAGTACTCCACTAAATTGTGGAATAGCATTACCCAGGCTGTTAACTTCTGCCTTCTACAAAGAAACCAAAATGTTACAGAAGTTGTTAAAATACACAATTTTATATTTTCTGAATAGCCTTCATATTTTTTTACATATTTGTTTCAGTGTGTCTCATCAATTGAATGATATATTCTTTTTATAAACTAATTATTATCATTTGATTTTCATTTAATGCAACTTAGTAACTTTGTATTTTGGGAGAACATATAACTAGCAAGTTATGAAATATTCTACATCAATCTATCTAACCTATATTTAACACTCCTGTGTAAAGAATATATTGTATACATCACATACTTAAGGTTATGACAGCTACATCGATGAAAATAAGATGAAATTGTCTTCACTGTATAAAGTATAACAAACTAATTAGAGGATGAATTAGAGTTATATAAAACATCACAGGCAAAACATCATGAAAATAAATATCTCATTTCACCTAGAATTATTAGAAAAAAATTGTAGGAGAAGTAAATAGTAAATTTATAATAATGAATCTGTATCAGTTCACCATGAAATAATAGATTGGTTACCTCAAAGATTATAAAAAAAGAAAAAACAAATATGAGGGAGGTCAGTGCATCTACCAAACCACATCAGAGAATTTTCTACTTGCAATAGATTTTAAAGAGCACAGGTCCATGACTGACTAAATTGCAGAGGAAAAAACAAAGACTTGCTCCCAAATGGATTATCTATATATCATTCCTCCCAAGGTGACTTAGGAAAGATGTAAAATAAAGTTTGTAAAGGTGAAAGAGATGATAGATTATTTCAAGGAAACTATTTGCTTGACTCAATGGGTGAAATAATCTCATGGTGAATTTAAAGTCATATACACAGATATGTAAAAGCTAAAGCCAGATAAGTTCCCAGCATAGTAGAGATTTTTAGTGGGGAATAAATTGTCCAACCTGTAGCTGAAGAGCTCTTAGCTTTATCTCCTGTGAAATTCAGAGTCAGGTTTTCCTAACTGGTGTAGCATCTGTCATATTGACCATACTTTAGAGCAAGAATAATTAGTTAAGCACAAACATAACTTAATTTATTAAAAACAAATAAATAAGAAACAAGAGACTGTGTGTGCCAAGATGAATGGGTAAGGTGGTGAGGAAGGAGCATGGAGGAGCTGAGAGGAGCCGGAAGGAGCTGACAGTGATGGATATGAAAAAGTTCAACTGAATCACCTCTGAGTCAATGAATAAATAAAGAAAGAAATTAAAGACTTCCTAGAATTCAATGAAAATGAATCCACAGCATCCTCAAACTTATGGGACACAATCAAAAAGTTCTAAAAGCATATAGTACTAAGAGGCTACATAAAGAAATTAGAGAATTCTCACTAAATTGACTTAGCAGAACACCTGAAAATTCTAGAACATAGAGAAGCAAACTCAGTGAGAAGGAGCGTCATGCAGGATATAATCAAACCCATGGTTCCAATCAATAAAATTGAAATAAAGAGAACACTACAAAATATCAGTGAAACAAAGAATTGGTTCTTTGAAGAAATTAGCAAGGTATACTAACCCTTATCCAAACTAACTAAAAAGGCAGAGAGAGAAAAATCCAAATTAAAAAAATCAGAAATGAAGAAGGACATAACAACAAATATAGAGAAAATACAGGGAAGCAATTAGGTCATACTTCAAAACCCTGTACTCTACAAAATTGGAAAAAAAAATAAAAGAAATGGACAGTTTTCTCAATAGTAACCACTTACCAAAATTAAATCAAGAAAAGATAAAATGACTTAAATAGATATTTGGCCACTAAGGAAATAGAAGCTGTTATTAACAGTCCCAACCAGAAAAATTAAATTAAATTAAATCAAATTAAAATCTATGGTAAGATGGTTTCAGCACAAAATTCTACCAGAATTTCAATAAAAAACTAATATCAATACTGCTCAAATTCTTCCACACAATTGAAACAGCAGAAATAATCTTTCATGAAGCTACAGTCACCCAGATACCCAAACCACAAAAGATATAAAAAGGTAAAGGAATTACAGAAAATTATCCCTCATGAACATTGATACAAAATACTCTGTAAAATACTGGAAAACCTAATCAACAAACATATCAAAGAAAATCATCCATGACAATCAAGTAGACTTTATCCTAGAAATGCAGGGATGGTTCAACATACGAAAAATATGTCAAAATCATTCACCATATAAACAACCTAAAACAAAATAAACAATTAAAAACCAAAACCAAACAAACAAACAAAAACCAAGATTACATCATTGTTGCTGAAAATGTCTTTGATAGATTCTATTACCCCTTCATGATACTGGGTTTTGAGAATTCATGGACACAGGTTACATACCTAAACATAATAAAAGCAATATATAGCAAGCTGACAGCTAACATCAACCTAAATGGAGAGAAACTCAATGTGATCACACTAAAATCAGGAACAAGAAAAGAGTGACCACGTCTCGGACCATGTCCAGAGACTATTCAATTGAGAAATTGTATACTACTGTTGTGGAAAAGTCTGTTTGGTCTGGTTTATAAATCCCTTAAGTCTTTGTGATCATACCTTGTAACCATGAACCAGTACCACAAGATTATTTTTGAGATGTAATCACAGATTATATTGTAATGATCATAGAATTCACTGTCTGAGACAGTACAATGTTCATGGTCAGCCTGGGCTATGCTATGATTACAATAAATTAATGATTGAACTGTAATTAAAAGATGCAAAGTCCAAAGATGTTTAAAAGTAGCAAAGACAACTAGAAGATTTAATGGTGGTATAAAAAGATAACCAGAAATACAGTAACAGGGACAGTAGTCATAAAATTTATTTGGCTACAAATGTTTAGTGTGGCATATGCCTGCAATCCCAACAATCCCAGGAATGAAATGGAGGATTGCCACAGTGGCATGCCACCCTGGTTTACATAGCAAATTCCAGGCCATTATGAACAATAGAATGAGATTCTGTCTTTAAATAAACTTAGATAAGGATGGCTGTTTGATACACTATGTATTTCATTATTTATATTTGTAATAAATGTTTCTTAGCAAATATTCACTAGCATAAAGATGTGTGTATATTCATAAACATGTAAAACCTAATTAAATTTATGTATCATTGACTAGTCAATATGAAAGATGGACAAGGGAAGGGTAATGATAGATCATTATCTCTGTCCTTGGTGTCAACAGAGCCTTTGAAACTGGCCTCTTTTTCCTAGAAGAACAAGTTCAACATATATTACTAATGTATCAATCTACATGGTGCAATTTGGAGGAAAAGTATTATCAAGAACAATAAGATCAGCAAGTTACTTAGCCTTTCTCGTCAATGGTTTATTTATTTATTTTTATAGAATAAACTCTTTTTTATCCATGTATTCCTTTGTTCCAACTCCCTTCCTCCTACTGACACCTCCCAGTCTTCCTTCAGCCTTCCTTCTCCTCATCCCTCATCCCTTCCCCAGAAACAAGAGGTCCCAAGGTAGATTAGCTCAGTATCTACTCCAGGCAAGTCTGATTTCCTCATCCCAACATCAAAACAATATTAGGTGTTCCTCTGGAGGAAATGGGCTCCAAGGTGCCAGTCTATGCACAGAAACAATATGAAACTTTCCCTTGAGGCTCCATGCCAGTGGATAGTTGCCTATCCTTGCAGGGCTTGGTTCCTTTTCCAGATGGTTCCTTGTGGCTGTTCTTGATTCAGTGAGCTCCCTAGAGCTCCAGCCAGCCAGCTGTGAGAATTTTCCTCATAGTCCCTATCTCCTTACTCATATAGAGTCTCCTTGCCTGCTACCAGCTTTTCCAGAGACTCAGCCCAGTGCTCAGCCATGTATCACTGCTTCTACTTCTATTCGTTGTTGGATGTGAGTTCTGTGGTGGCACTTAGGGTGGCTCTTCATTTGATTATAGGAGAAGTCCTCTCTAGGCAACACCTTCACTATTGGTTGGAGACCTAGCCAGGGATATCTTGTGAGTTCTTGGAGGTTTCCCTAGAACCCAGTCATTTATTTCCAATGACCTTGTCTCTTTTCTTCTAAACTCTTTTTAATTCTTTAATCTCAAAATACAGTCAACAGTTTTTCCATGTTACAATCTAGTTTCATACAGTGATTGATTCATCCAAAAATTCAAATCACTCTTAAATCCTTATATAGAGATAGACTTATGATATAAAATGTTACCAATACTCGAAGTAAGGGTAGAAAACCAGAAGCTGAAAGACTGGTGAAGGCAGGCAGAGATAGAAATAAAGCTTCACATCCAGGCAGTTATCAAACCAGAAAATATTATGAGGGAGTGCATCATAATAAGATTAAATCTAACTTTGAAAACATTGTTCTTGATACAGTATAAATCATGATGTTATTGCAATTAAGTATGGGACAAGGTCTGTATTTTTGCATTGTGTCATTATTGACACAATGGATTTAATGACTAACATTTCTTGCTCGCTTGAGAATTGCCACAGTCTGCCCTTACTGAAAAGTTGGGATGCTTTTCTTAGAATATTTGAGGACTCAGGCGTACGTTGGAGACTTCATTGAGTTTTGACAAAAGTTTTTCTTCTTTATTCCTGAAAGCATCCATCATTATAGATAAACTATGATGTATACAGTGGCATTTTCCCCAACACATTTATCCTAAGTAGGGAAGACATAGGCACAGATGTTTCTACAACTTCTAGAAGAATATGATTTTTCTTGGGATTATTATTCATATTCTAAACCTAAGTGAGGAGGGTTTGAAATAAAGTAGCAGCAAATGAAGAGCATAGCACTAGGCAGTGGAGCTTGAAACCGTGGGTCACTTTTGATTAAATGTTGCTCACAGAAAATAAGCTTTGGCTTGCAGTGGCACTGCACTCACTGTCATATGCATGAATTTAAATGCCAGTGCTTATTAAAAGTAGCCTGAGCAATAACTGAGGGTTGCTCTAGGGATGAGTCATTAAAAGAAAAAAGAAAAATGTCCTGCAATTTCACTCAAAAGTAATTAAATCTTCACCAATTGGCAAGGTGATTTTTAAGAAATATCTTCCTGCACTTGAGAGAGACAGTAAAGATAAGCAAACAGTCCAATATGATCTAGTTATATGTTAGCTGGAATTTTATGCCAGAGATTGAACATCTCTGAGTTCCTTCTCATTTTAAACATGGACATTAAAACCCAGTTCTCCAAGGATAGCTATAAGTATTAAATATGATAATTTATGTTTAGGACTCAGACGTTCTGTCTGAGCTGCATCAGATGCTAACTATAACCAGACCCCTGGAGTAATTTGAAATTCTACCCCAGATCCTGACATGTAGTGAGAGATGTCATTATTAATGATATTATTGTTGCTATTTACTTTTAGAGTATTTTGATAAATTTTCTTTTTTCCCTTTTCTGCATTATTCAGGATTAGGAAATAGGTTGAGACTTTTCTTTATCTCTGTTCTTGTTGTGCCCTGAGAAGAGATTGCTTTTGATCATGATGCATTTTACTCTTTAGGTTTTTCTATTGATTTTTATATTGAATTTTCCCTTTCAATATTTTTTAACTATAATCCTTATTTATGAGCCCCAAGACCTGGCATATCATAAGTTGCTTATTAAAAAGTGACATGATTTTTATTAGAAAATTAGGATCAATGAATCATAATTTTTGTCTTTATCAGAGGTTAAATGAACACATCACATACAGAATCAGGTTTTTACCTCATTAAGAAGCTTATATTCCCAGCAATAAAATGGATTTCTTTTTCAGCTTGTAAGGTCTCGTATTTGCTGGAAAACTTTATTGATTTTAGCCAGCATGGGGAGTATACCAAATCAGACTGCTGAAGGTAATGAATCGTTCAGCTCCTTTGATGAGCAAAGGAGATATCAGATACAGAATGTCCTTCTGGGAGCCTTAAAATGAAATTTCTAGGAGTGGAACTCATATCCTAGCATAAAACTCAACTTTGTGAGTACCATCGTAAGGAGGAATGTTATTAATAACATACTAATTTTTAATCATTCATTTGTATAAAACATGCTCATTTAACATCAACTGTGTTGCAAATATTTTTTTTCTGTTGTAGCAAGACAAAATGGGCCTTATCCTTAATTGAGTGTACTGGCTGAATATATATATGAACAGCAGGAAATCAAATTGCAATAAAAAAAATTAGAAAAATACAGAGAACATCACATAATTCACAGCATATATTAAGTACTTAATGCATATTGATTTAAAAATGCAAAAATTAGTAGTATATTATATGTGTGCATGCATGTGGTCTTTCTCAATCACATAATATCTTACTTTTTGAGACCTTGTCCCTCATGGACATTGGAAATCATTGACTCCATCTCTCCCTGTTACTGGTATTACAGTACAATACAGGTATATGGTACTATACTCATCATTTATGTGATTGTGGTATTCAAAATAGACACTCCTGTTTAATCAGCAGTGCTTTACCAATTTAGCTTCCTCTCTACCCTCAAAACCAGTACATTTTCAGGAAGTCAAAGATAGTATTTTAAATGCCAGTCCATAGTAACTTTTGTATCATACACAGTAGTACAATGATTGCCTTAGCTCCATGAAGCTGAAAAACTGACTAACTCAGGGAGAATTTCAGTTTTTAACAATTAAGTCAGTGACAGGGGACATTTGCCAAGGCAAGATTATAGCTGAAGTTAGAGCAACCAATACATTGATACTTTTAAATAACATAACCACAACCTACAAAATCTGCACTATAGTAACTTCTCAGGATGTGGCAAACCTAGAGTTCATTGTGGTTATCAACTAAATTCATAGCTCTAACTTCATGAAAGAAATAAGAAATGTCATCATGGGGATTAGAAATAGTTGGTTTAATTTAATTTTAATTTGCTTGCCCAAAGGCACTAGTCAGTTCAAAGACTAAATAATAGGAGTATTCATGGAGTAGTATGAACTCTCAGGTATTGAATAGTGTGATTGAGATAAGAAGTATAATTTAAAAATAAAACCAATTCAAACCCCTGGGAAATTTAAAAATAGCAGATATAAGGTCAGAAGAACAACTGATTGGGTAAAAACATTTTCAGCTTTGACTGACAACCCTAGTTTGACCCCAGGGACCCACATGGTAGAAGGAGAGAACTGACTTCCGCAATGCAAAGTCTGATTCTATATGTGTCTTGGTAGAGAAACAAACAAACACATACAATGTAAATAATAGAAATGTAATAAAAATTTTCAAAATTCAGTAGTCAGCCTAACTATATGCAATTTAAATTTATTTAAAATAATCATTATGTAGATGTGAACCTAGTTGAGTTTATAAAATCAGTATACAGTGATATAAAAATCAAATAATACAATTTCTTTTGCTTTAGTAGATTTCTTTTTTTATTATGAATAAACTCATATTTTTAATCCATGTATCCCCTTGTTCAAACTCCCTTCTCCCTCCCACTCCTCCCAGTCACTCTGTCTTCTCCCTATCACTTTATCTCCCCCGCAGCAAGGACAGGAGATCCCAAGGTCCCAATGTGGCTTACTTCAGCATCCACACCTGGTAGATCCACTTTCCTCATCCCAACATCAAGACTGGGTCAGGTGTTCCTCTGGAGGAAATGGTATCCAAGGTGATGGTCCAAGGTGTTTCAAATCTCAAGCTGTTCAGTGGTTGTGGTTTTCAGCTTGGACATGCTTTGCTTTTTGCCTTTTACTTTAAAGTCCACTAATGAGTGAGTACATCCCCTGCTTATCTTTCTGGGTTTGAGATACTTCGCTCAGGAGGATATTCTCCAAATCCATTCATTTGCCTGCAAATTTTAGGATATCATTTTTTCTTACTACTGAGAAGTACTTCATTGTGTAGATGTACCACAGTTTTTTAATCCATTCTTCAGGTGAGGGGCATCTAGGCTGTTTTCAAGTTCTTGCTATTATGAATAATGCTGCTATGAATATAGTTGAGCTAATGCCTTTGGAGTGTGAATGTGCATCTTTAGGGTATCTTTGGTGGATTTCTTTAAGCTTTATATATGAATTCTTCAGAGATGCTTTCATTTATATGACAAACAGAAAATGTGAAAATATATAATAGTTTTCCCTACACTGTTAGATTAGTCATATCACCACAATTTCTCATTAAGACAAAGTTAATGGCCATGTCTTATAAATAATCTTTCATTCCAAAGTATGTATTATATTTTCTAGTAAGAAATATTATTAGACAATCTGATCTCCTAGCAAATTTAGCATATATATAATATTGAATAAGACAATGCTGGAATATATTCAGGTTGGTTGACTGAAATTATATAATATTTAAATTATATTATATAAATTATATTTCCTGAGAGTAAGCAACCTTAAGCTATCATTTTCTTTCATTATTTTTTAAGTTATTTTTTTAGAGTTACTTTTTTATGTTGACTGTTATTGATAAAAAATCTTTCATTATCTCTCTGTTTTTGGATTATTTTACATAATATGATATGATTAATGTTATTTGAATTGCCAGATATTTGTGACTTTCTATTTTTCTTCAGGCTAAAAATATCCCACTCTGAGGTATTCCATTTCCTTTTTGGACTCTTTTCATGATGTGTATTCGAGTTGTCATCTCAGTTCTGCTATTCTTTTTCTCTTAAATATGTAAGTTAAACAATAACTCTAGGCACATATTCTCTAAGAAACATTAAAAATTAACTGAAAATTTTCATCTCAGGGCATCATATCAAAATGGTACATAGCTCAGTGTAGCAAGCATGAAAATACCAAGCATGTTCTCACCAATTACTATGCTGACTCCAATACAATATTATGTGATCACAAAACAAGTGCAAACAAGCCTTAGATTGACTGAGCAAAGAGACTAGAAGATGTTTTAGACATCCCATATCCCAAGTTTTCCAGAAGAATGGCTTCCCTCTCATCAACTTTGGTCCTCGGACACATCTAACAATCTAAACATTTTGGAGAATAATGGAGATGGATCCTTGAGCCACAGGGATGTTTGCATTCTTTTTCTGGCTTGCAATGGAGTGAGTGAAAAAGATTGATTGTACCCAGGCAGGGAAAAAGCTAATACAGGCAATTTGTGTCTTTGGATAGGCTGATTTATAAAACTATGATATTTTCTCCCTTTTATTGCTTTTATTTTAATATTTTAACTTAAAAAGAGTTTACAACATAACATAAGTAAGAAATGAAGGGTATATATTGGATTGAATATTTGTCGTTACATAACAGAACCTATGTACTCTATGTTGTTTTTACTTTATACAGATTTTTAAACATAGTAAAAATTTTAACTTTGAACATGGTTCAGAATATTGGGGAAAGAATTAAAAAAACAGGATTAAGATTTGATTATTTGCATTACTGATGCAGAAACTGGAAACACAGGAAAGATTGCCCACCCAAGGCTATTATCTTGATTACCTTAATTGACATAAAAAGACCTGACCCTGGCTAGTGTGCCTGGTATTATTTCTTGGTTCTGATTATGGATTTTGCATTCAGATAAAAGAAGATAAACAATAGCAAATATCCATTACTCTCTCATCCCTGTTACTAAATGGCATGTGACCAGCTACTTTATGCTTGCTTCTGTTACTTTGTTTGCCTTGCTATATTAAACTGTAACTGCAAACAGTGGAATTGTGATAGTATTTTAATATTTCAACAGACAAAGAATGCCAGGTTGTAGGGAGCCTGGAGCCCGGTCAAGCAGGCAAGATGCTGCCGGTTTCCGGTACCAAGGTGCGGCCGAGGCGATAAACAACGTATCTGCACATGTCCCCCGGTAAGTTTCCACTCTGTGAGCCAAGCCCTCTGACCCTGCATCATATCAGGCGAGAGTCCGCAACCAACCAAAAGGGGAGACGTTAGAAGCAAGGGCTTGACAGTATAAAAGCCAGCTCCTGGCAAGGGGTTGGTGTCTTCCCATTTTCTAGAGCTCTAGTAAACTTGCTGCAGAAGGATCCAAACTGTGTACTGCATTCTTCTTCGCGGGAGAAGACAGGGCGCAGGACAACTGGTGCCTGGAACCCGGAAATCAAACACCTTCACACCGATGGGAAACCCCTTCTTGGAGACAGAAGAGAAGGTGGATTCAGAACTGCAAGTGAGTCGCTCAGAGAGGCATCCTTGATTGAACCTTGCTACCCTTTAACACATGGAGATTGCCTATTGGGTGGGAGCTGTTATGGTGATTGTTGCTTTCGTTTCCTTTATGATCTGTTTAGTTAAGGAAGGGAGAAGTGTGTTAGAGCAGGTTCAGGACAGTATGTCAGAAACTGAGCGCAGTGAGAGAACAGGCGCGCGGAGAAAGGTACCTAACTATAAGGAAAAAGGACCACCTGAGAGAGGTGAGAAAAGGACAAGGGGTGAAAGGAGAGAAGGAAGGCTCCTAGTTCCCCCAGAAGGACCAGTTTACCCCTGGCAGGATCTGTCCAGGCTCATGTTGTCTGACCGTGTGTCTGTTGTTTTTGAGGATGCAGTCACCGAGTCGGGGAAGCTCGGGCCTCTGGTCGAGCCCCTAGACCCGGAAGATGAGTCAGATTTGGAGGAGGAGGCAGCGAGATACAAGGCAGAATGGTATTATCCTGATGAATTTCCTCCAAATAATGCGCTGAGCCAGGGAGACCGCTTAGCTACCGCGCGGCCTTCTGCCATTCATGACAAGGGCCGGGCTCCTGGTCCCTGCTCTTCACGAGCCACCATACCAATGGCGCCCCCGCCGGAGTTTTCGCTTTCCCCTACTTATGAGGGAATTCGGCGCCCTTCCACTTCTCTTTTTTCAACAGAGTTGAGACGGCAAATGAGAGCAGCATTCCCAGTGTTTGAAGGAGAGGGGGGAGGCCAAAGGGTGCATGCGCAGGTGGAATTCTCCCAAATATAAGAATTGGCGGAGGCAAGCAGAAAATATGGGGTCACCGCCAACTATACTTTATCTCTCTTGGATAGACTAGCAAGGGACCCCATGACCCCTAGAGATTGGCAAGATGTAGCAAAAACCACGCTGCCTAGTCAGGGAAAATTCTTAGAGTGGAAGGCACTTTGGTATGATGCAGCCCAGGATCAGGCACGTGCTAATCAGGCCAGGGAACAACAGGCATGGACCTTTGAAATGCTCACAGGACAGGGCCCCCACTCTGGAGATCAGACAAACTTCCCCTGGGGAGTATATGTGCAGGTGTCTAGTACTGCCATAAGGGCATGGAAGGGACTGACGGCTAAGGGAGATGCCGGCAACCAACTCACAAAAATTGTTCAGGGACCTCAAGAACTTTTTTTGGATTTTGTGGCCAAAATGACTGAGGCAGCAAGTAGAATTTTTGGGGATGTGGAGACGGCTGCCCCCCTGATTGAACAATTGATTTTTGAATAGGCCACCCAAGAGTGCAGGACAGCTATAGCCCCCAGGAAGAGCAAGGGTCTGCAAGACTGGCTAAGAACATGCAGGGAGATAGGGGGACCGCTAATTAATGTGGGGCTGGCAGCTGCCATGTTGCGCTCACAGCAATGGGAGAAAGAGAGGCCCAATGCCCAGACTTGCTTTAATTGTGGAAGACCCGGACATTTAAAAAATGACTGTAGATCCCCGGCCAAGGCCTCCCCCGAACTTTGCCGCCATTTCGGAAAAGGATACCACAAAGCGGAGCAATGCAGATTGGTCCGCGATATAAAAGGGAAACTTCTGCCACCCATAGGTGAGCAGGATAGTATGCAACAGGAGTCAAAAAATGGGAATCCGGGCCCATGGTCTCAGGGCCCGAAGAAATAGGGGACCCGCTTCATGCGAGAGAGACAGGATCCCCATCAGGACTCAGGAAAACAAGACTGGACCTCCATGCAGCCTCCCGAATCATACTAACCCCACAGCTGGGAGTGCAGCCCATTCCGGTCCAGCCATTTGAACCCATTCCCTCCGGATGTGTGGGCCTACTAGTGGGGAGAGGCTCATTAACAAAGATGGGGCTACTAGTGCACCCAGGTTTAATTGACAGTCAACATGATAATGTGTAAATCCTTTGTTCTTGCCCCTTGGGGGTATTTTCCATTAGCCCAGGGGATCGCATTGCTCAAATAATCTTGATCCCCTAAGATATTGAGTCCCTGTCAGATAAATGCCCAATGGGCTCCTCTGGCACTGATACAGCATACTTGATGATGGATCTACGTAAACGGCCTAGCTTGACTATTACCATACAAGGAAAACAGTTTGAGGGCATTCTTGATACAACAGCTGACAAGAGCATTATCTCCACCACCTGGTGGCCCTGCACCTGGCCCCTGGTTGAGTCCACCCATTCTTTGCAAGGCCTTGGATATGCTAATCACCCTACCATTAGTGCCCAGGCTCTTAAATGGTATGATAATGAAGGGAGGTCGGGATACTTCACACCCTATGTCCTTCCACTCCCTGTTAATTTATGGGGAAGAGATCTCATGCATGATTTAGGCTTCATGCTTACCAATGAATATTCCTTGCAGTCCCAGAGAATGATGGAAAGGATGAGGTATGTGCATGGGCAGGGGCTTGGAAAGCATTCCTCGGGTTGCTGAGAACCCCTGTCCCCTGTTAGCAATGAGGGCCGAAAAGGACTGGGTTTTTCCTAACGGCCACTGGGGCAGTATGACCCATACCATGGAACACGGAGGAACCTGTGTGGGTTCCTCAGTGGCCGCTCCCCTCCGAGAAGCTCCAAGCTGTAAAAGATTTGGTGGCAGAACAATTGCAGCTGGGGCATATTGAGCCTTCCACATCGCCCTGGAATACACCCATTTTCACTATTAAGAAAAAATCAGGCAAGTGGAGATTGCTTCATGATTTGAGAGCAATAAATGCTCAGATGAATTTGTTCGGCCCTGTTCAGCGTGGCCTCCCATTGCTTTCAGCCTTGCCCAGTGATTGGCATGTGTTTATTATAGACATTAAGGATTGCTTTTTTTCGATTCCACTGTGTTCAATGGATCGCCCCCGTTTTGC